>VYZV01023246.1:163482-191790 GCA_013401275.1 Pandion haliaetus | reverse complement strand
TTTTGAGACAGTGTTATTCTCTAGCAATGAAACTGTCTTTTACAACTGATGAAACATAATTGTTTTGGCCATGCTGACTCTATTGAGCACTGGACTGACTATAAAGCTTCCCCTAACCAAAGCAGCATACAACCATTTTAAAACATATGCTGACTTTACCACTGAACATTTTCCCACTGGCATATCCAGGGTACTCTATGGGAAGAGTTGCATGAAGGTTGACATTATTGGTGCACGTGTGCAACAAATTGCTGTGTAGGAAATGGGAGAGGAGACCAGAGATTTATGTACTTTTGCATTCATCTGCCTACTTCCTCATATGTAATTAATTATGCTATTTGAAAATTACAGAAAATTATCTTTGGATAAACCAGGCACATACTAGGTGCTGTAGTGAGGGTTTGAGGTAAAATTCATTGATGCTGTGTCAAAGCAAGGCACCATTCAGCAAGGAGTTGCATCCAGCATAAATTCTTCAGTTAATATCGACATCACTTGCATATTTTCATACTTTGATGAGTTGAGTGGCTGGATCATAACCTCTAAGTGGTATCTCAGCTGTTTGTATTCTGCATACGAGAAGATAGGTTCATTTAAAATCTAAATACTCCTTGCCTGTATGCTCTGCTGCTTAACCAGCATTTGGGGATGGATAATTTCTTTTTCATCTCTTCACCTAGAAAAATATTCTTCTAATCAGCAAGAGGATTGTTGATGTGCTTGTGGTGGCCCAGGTTCCATACTGTGTTAACTGCAAGAGTGTCCACTATTGTGCTTGGCTGTCATCCAGCAAGTCAGACTGAGCATGTAAGTAATTATGGAAAGTGTTATATCTGGAGTCCATGTCACACAAACAGCAATTCTGTGACAACTGCAGAGAGCTGATCAGAATGTCTCTGTACCTGTCAGGTATAGACAAATAGGTAATTGCTGAAGAAATTAGATGTTTCACTGTTAAAGAAGGAATTATTTGCTGGACTGCCCTTCAGCCATGCCACTTTCTGGAACAATTCCTTTGACTCTAAATAAAGAAAAAACTCCTTTAATGATATAATACTCACAACAGCTCTGAAACCCCATTATGAGTCATGACTTTACTGTAGGCTTTCTGCACAATATTGCTATGACTATTACATTGGTAGAATCCTAAAATGAGTAATTATATTCCTGGTGCCCAGGCCAGTCAGCTGAGGATGGTTGAATGACCCATCTCAAGTGCTGGTTTCATGAAGACTTTCTGAGCAGAGACTGTACATGGATGGTTTAAAGACTTTTATTCATGATGATAATTAAAACTGTAGTTTCACTGCTTATTTGGCATGCTGCTCAACATGAGAATTGGAGTGCTTTGCATTAATCATATTGTGATGATTGGGTGAGAAGTGAGGGTACACACTTGCATGGCGTAGGGTGCAGAAATCAAGAAGAGTAGGTCTCCTCTGATGTTACTGTATCTATGCAGAAGTACCTTCCTTGCACGTCAGGAGCCTCTCTTTAAAAAGCTGTAATAAGGCTGGCAGTAAATGATAATTCTCAATTAATAGCAGTGTTCTTGTCATTGTTTGACAGAAAAGTCAGAACAGCAAAGCAGTGTATTTCCTTCTTGGCTGCAATGATGGTGTTGCACTCACTGTTTGTGTGCCTCCTTGTGGCAGTCATTCCTTCCTGGCCTCTGAGAAAGTATCAAACATTGGGCAATTTTGTCTAAATTTGACTGTGATGGGATAGAGACCACAGAACTATTAAGCTCCTGCATATTTCCTGAAGTTGGACATCCACATAGATGAGAAATCATCCATGGAAAGAAAGGCTCACCCTTTATTAAACATCAGAGAATCCACAGAAAAAAGAGATGTCAGATACCAGGTCTTGTCCTGCTGCTTACAGAGCTACTGATAATAAGCTCTTGAACAGGGTTTCAGGCGGGACTTGCTGTCAGGGGACATCTTGCTTATGAGAAGACCTGCTGGAGGGGAGAGAGCTTCCATGGGAATTACACTCGCTAGCAGAGCTTCATGACCAGAAGGCCCTAAATGTTGTTCTTGAGGGTTTCCTAAAGTTGGGGCACACAGGCTAGTAGCTGCAAAGGAGTATTAAGCCATACATGGATTAATGTTTCTGTATGTGATGCATCTGAATGATTTTTCAGGACTGTTCTGATAAATGAGCCTCTTCCTTGGTCCATGTGAATTTAGAGCAAAATAATTTTTATATATAGTTTATGTTGTGTAATAGAACTGTAAAGAATGTAAATAAATTATATCTTTATTTACATTAAAAGTATATAAGTTGCTCTTATAAATATGCAAATAGTTATTTATCTTTGCAGCCTATGCTTGGGTTTCCTATTCTGTTTTGAACCTTGAAAAGAGACAGGTAATAATTTGTATTCATTTTGCATCCTCAACAGTCTGAAAAGAGACAAGTGAAATCAGTCAGTTGCCTTCTGTGGGCTAAGAATGATGCCTTCAGGGATTCAGGTGATCAGGGCTAGGCAAATGCTGAACTGAAACCTCTACCTGTGGCACAGGATACACTTGGTACCTTGTCTTTTCCCCACCATCCCATAACGTTAACATTTCATCTTCAGGTAGTGGTTTGAAATTAAGAGATATAACCAAAGACAAATAATTATTTCTAACCAGGAGTCTGTTTGGATATTTTTAACTAACATCTTCCCTTTGGTGTAGTTACAGGCTTCTGTGAATACAATATGTTCCCTTACTTTATAGGCTGTATTTATTAAAACAAAAAGATGAATTAACAAATTGCTGCTTCATTAAAAAAGTCAGACACTATGTACAGCATTTATTTTTGATGCTGCTTTTTCAGAGATCTGTTTTCTGACACCCTCATCCTCCTCTTCTCTTTGCCTAAATAAATGTTTTCCATGGAGTGAGATGGAAAGGAGGTTATTGTAAATAGTTCAGGGGATGCACCGAGTCCTTACGTTCGCTTTGGAATTTGTCAGTGCAGCTGGATGTACTGCACTGCCAAAAGGCTATGCTTAGGGTCGTGTAGAGCTCTGGGATGGGTTTTTTCGGTATTGCTTAACTCCAGAGAAATAGCAATGAAGTGGTCCTGTGCCAGTCGCTGCCTGATCTCTTAGTAAAACACCCTTGCACTCCGGTATGCTCTTTTGTCCCCAGGAGGCCTGAGCAGTGAATGCTAGGCAGAGACTGTAATTTCAGTTTGATTCGACTGGATATTATTAGCAGGACAAAAACCAACACGAGTGTTGCTAAAGTGTAAAAATGAGGCAGGACCCTCCAGCACCTGTTTCTGGCAGGCACAGCCCTCTGGTGCTAGCCTGGGGGCTGCTAGGAAGCTCTGCTTTTGCTTCTGCAGAGCAGCGGCCTCGGGCTTTGAAGCCTTAGCTGATATATTAGTTGACGCTTCATTTTGTATGACTGTCCCTGTTCCTGGCATTTGACCATGTTTTTCTTTCAATAGAGTGATGTAAGGATTTAAAGGTGGCCTGAAAGCTGTTTGACATCGATGGCTGGCCAACGATTTTCCTGACACCTATGTCTTCCACTTTTATGTGCGAGTAGATTTTAAGGGCATAGCTCGGTGTCAGTGAAAACTAGTATTCATACAACAAATCCCTCCATGCCAGAACTGGTAGGCTGGAACCCTCACCTTGGGTTTTGTATTTGTTATTCTCTTTCAGAGTGACAGCTAACCTCCTCAACCAGTGCATGCTGGCCCTGTGAGCTGCAGTTTGTGCCCTGCTACCACGGCCAGACTTCACACACTTACAAACCTCTGTGTTTTGGGAGAAGAAAAAGGAGAAGCAGGAGACTTTGGAGAGAGAAATACTGGCATGCTCTGTCAGGAGACGGCCATTTCTTTTCCCTCCTCTGCTTGCTGCTCCAGCATGCATGAAGGCTTCAAGCTATGTAATATGAATTAGTACATGGCCTATGTGAAAAAAAAGCAAACTAAAACAGCACGCCTCATTAGTCGGGTGGAGATTCAGAGATACTGTTCTGAAAAGGAATTGTGTGCACTGCAATAGTATTCACTAGCATGCACAACCTATACATTTTTATTGTCTCCTCTCCTATAACCCCTCATTTATGTCACCCTTTTGGGGAGACTTGCCTTTGAAATTGCAGGCTTTTGGGTCAGAGATCATTATTCTGGGTGCCTTTGACTCGCAGAGTTGAGGCACCAGCTGGTGGAGCCTGCAAGTTGCTGCTGTGCACTGTACACATGAGATAACAGCAATAACGTTTGCAGGGGCAACTGAACGAAGAATTTTATCATATATGGCCTTTAAATATTGACTAATTGATTTAGCACTTGAAAAATATTTGGGGCTTGTGGATTTGTCTACTAAAACTGTAAATAGCTACTGCTAGCAGTCTCCAGCTGGATTCGGAGAACACTGTTGGTCACAGTGACCTTCCCTCCTGTTCATTTTTTGTTACTAAAAGTAGTTGGAAAAAGAATTAATCAGGAATGCCATTCAGATTATTCAAACTATAGTAATCTTTATGTTAAAATATACCTTTTGTGAAATGAAACCATTTATATGAGGAGGAAACTAAACTATGTCGAATTAAAGTGCCAGAGGTTGTTACAATTAGGTATTTATATAGATTTATATGCTCAATTTTCCATGCTATTTTATGAAATTCTCATGATAGAAATTGTTTTCCAGAATCATAAAATGTTTTAGGAGAAATATAGGTTGTCGGTAGTAGATTGGATTTTTCAGGAGTGAATGGCCGCGCTGCTTGCAAATACCATTGTGGGGCAAATGACACAGCAGCATAGTGAATTTGCAAAGCTGTAGACAGATAGTGATAAAAACCTAGTAACATTTTGATATGTTAATAACTGTAAACAGGAAGCATTTATTTGAAAAACATAATGGGTGGCCCTTTCTTGATTGTTAATCTATGATGATATTCTCAGTGAATAAAAAGTTAGTTCTTGCTGAAAGTCTGCACACACAAGTAGATTTGCCTGTGCTAACTCAGTCCACTGGGATTATCAATAAGAGTGGAAAAGAGTTTCTTTAACGAACTAGATGAATTGGCTCTCCTAAGTGCATCTGGTCTCTAAATCTCTGATACATTTTGTCATCTTGAACCACTTTACGGCATGCACGACTGGTTAGCTGATACCGAATAATGCCTACAACTCTGGCAGGGGTTCCTGGGTGTCTTTCCTATATCTTTTACTCAATGTGAAGTTTATACCTTAAGATAGTATCAACTCGCTCTTACCTACAACTTACTAAGGGATCCTTAGCTCTTGGAGGTTTTGTTTTGCTTTTAAAGGAGATCTAAGAATTAAGGTTTTGCCAAAAAAGCCTCACCCCAAAACCGTGAAACCCTCAGGAGTATCATTGAATAGAGTATTTCCTTCTGCAAGCAAAAAGTTTGGACGTTTTTCAGTAATGTCTTTCTGTCCCTGCCTGTGCCACACAACGAGATGGGGTGAGGAGATCCCTGAGGACAAATTGAGGTATTTCCCAAAGGTGCAGCAGTATGGTTGTCTCATTGTGTTGCCCATACCCCTAACCGGCCCTTCTGAGGTTGCAGAAAGTCTGTCCTGAAGTACTCTTTCAGGGTGAAAGCTTTCTGATTTCCATCAAAGGTTCTGACTCCTCCAGTGGATGTTTTTCTGAGCAGAAAAAAAATTCTGAGAGAAAAACGAAGCCTGCCAAAATTTTCCAGCTGGCTCTTGCTGTTAATGTGGGGAGGATGCATGGTGGTTTTCATAGCTAATAAAGATGTTGATGTCCTACTTTATAATGAAGCTTAGTTTTGACTGTGGAAATGTGACTAATTCTACCACAGATTTAATGCTGGCAAAATAACACAGTCAGTGCTATGCTCACTAGCTCAGATCTCTCACCTAGCAGTACCTTCTGCTGAATTAAGCCTTGCCTTTTCTGTCTCACTTCTGAACATCTGAAACCAGTCTCCTTGGAAGGGTTGAACACCTAAAACCACTGCTCAGTCCAAGGGCCCCTGCCTCAGCTTCCCATCTTCATTTTGGCATTACTAGCCTGTCCCAGTCTCTTGAAAATGCCTGCCTGTGAAGTCAGCCTGCAGAGATTAGACGACCGTATCAAAATGACTTCTTAGATAGGACCTTAAAATGCAAACTTTCTGCAGGCTGTACTGTGCTTTTCGCCAAGCCCTCCAAGCTGCCAACTGCTCAAGTAACAATCCGATTAATTTGCAGTGATTAATCAGTTCATCTTCGCTGAAAAGAAGGGCGAAGAACCAGAGAGGTGGAAATTTTCCGGGTGTCTTGTGTTTAGGAAGACGGGTGGTGACAAATGCTGGTGCTGGAAAGGTTTGTCCAAAATGTACGTGTTCCCAGCAGATGGTGCTGCGCTGGTGTCCATGAGCAAGGGACGTGCCTCAGATTGCTCCTCGTCCCGCTACCAGCTCTTCTCCAGCACTTTGTGATATGCAACTTGAGATGCAACCTTTATGGGGGAAAGGGATCCCGAGGACGCTGGAAACTGCCATTGTGCAACGTGGAAGCGGTCTGCTTAGCCTACACCTACATGCTGCGCAATCTGAATTTCCCCTTGTGGTGTTTTGTTATGGTTGCGTTAACCTCTAGTTCATTTGCACTGTTGACTTTGTATTGTATTGCCTTAAGGTTTGCATAATTTGTATAAATATATGGCATACTTCTGGGGCTAGAAATAATGTGCACCCTCATTTCACTAGTCCTCGTAGATGGGCCAGGGCAGTGCTCCTCTTCCATTCTTAATTAAAGAATTATTGTGCCTTTTGGTAAAAAAAGAAAACAAAAATCTTTGGATCACCTCATACTCTAGTATTTTGGAGTGAAAAGCACTTATTAGTAGGTAAGCAAAACCACAGCTTTTATGTTTGTTTTATAAAATCACATTTTTGCTATTGTAATCGCAAGCACTGTGCTCAGGAATTGACACTAGAAAATGTGAGCGTTCACTAAGCTCTGGCTTGTGTTTCTCAAACATGAAGCCATGGGCAGCAGTCAGAAACGATTTTGCTGATGTCCTCCTACCTTATGGAGGACCAGTTGCCTGTGGGCCATGGCGTGACTAAGAGGGCATCAAGAGTCCTGAGCAATGGGGAAGGGACCCCATAAGTGACCTCGTAGCTGGTAAGACCAGCTCTAGCAATAGTAACTTTTTAATATCAAATTCTTCCCACAGAATTTGTCTAATCATCTGAGCAGACAAACTTTTTAGGGCAGCCTTTATATCATTGGCATATTTTGTGCCTCCACTAAACACATTTCATAGTGCTTAAGTGCTGTATTGTAAGTATGTGGAAGGAAAACAAAGCATATGCAAAATGCTATGGATTACCCTGTGCTTTGAAATACTACCTGATTTTTAAAGACGTTATTACAAAGGTCATAGTAACAATACATTAGAACCCTTAGCATTATTTAGGAGGAAATTTTTAACCCTGGAGCCAAAAGACCTGATTATCAATGTTGAGCATAATCAAGTAGAATGAGCATAGAAGAAGTCTTCACAAGCAACACAACAAAGCAGCTTAATGTTGTTTCCCTTGCAAGGCCATGGCCTTTTCATCATGTTGACTGTGCAGATATAGCAGGACTTGTAGTATTTTCTTCCTTGCCTTTGTGATAATCACTAAGCAACTGGCCCCTCACTGTTTCTCTGCTCAGAACTGGTTTAGAGAAATTTGCATCATTTTGAACTTTTTTCTTTTTTAGAAACTTTATCACAAAATAATGGACTAAAAGGAAAATGCCTTGGATGAGTGACATTTCCTGTTGAAGAATTGTGGATTACATTATGTTCTCCAGCCCTCTATGGAGAGAACATGAAAAGGGACTCCGCAGCGCCCACAGCACCCTACTGCTGTTGAAATATTGTGGGTTTGGAGAAGGTGAATTTTGGAGGTGCCTACAAACAATATATCAAATGTATGTGCTTGCACATAAATGTCCTAGTTCAGCAGTTGAGTAAATCATATGCTGTCAATGCAGTTCAGATGGTTTGCTACCTTGCAGCACAAGACACAGGATATTTCTATGCAGAGATCCGATTTATATAGCCTGTTTCCCCACTGAAGACGAAATCTACCGCAAAAAATCTTTCTCTAGTGCTTCTTGTAGGTCATTTCCTGGGAGAGGGGAGCTCTTTAATCAGAGAGGTTGAACTGGGCTGATATATAAGCAATATACCTTTCTGGCCCACTCCCAGCATGTGTTGCAGACACTGAAACATCACACATTAGCTATGGGAGAAATAACTTTTAGAGGTACGTCTAGATTTTTATTCTAAACACTGAGCATAAAAATAAGTGCAACAAGTAGTGTGTGTTTGTACACTAGCTCTATCCCATGCTCAGTGAATCTGCTTAAAAAGAGTGATAGCTTTTCCTAGAGACGATAAACTCTTAAAAACCGCATCACAGATTGCTTAGGATATCATTTGAGTAAAGCCTTTTGTTAGCTTCAATTTAGTATCAACAAAGAGAGATGAGAGACAAGGATATCCTGGAGACTTTCCAGTGCAGGCTTCGTCCCTTTTTATTCCACCATGAAATGAAGAGACATCCCTGAAGGTACCACACATTTCTGATACAGAAAGCATTGAGATGCTGTGTAGTAAAGCAGCAAGATGCAAAAAATGATGTGCAACTCTGTCATTATGAAATGACATACACATGGTGTTTATAAAATGACTGTTGCTGACATGAGTTACCTGGCTAGTTCCTGGGTGAAGCGGACCACCTTCAGTGTCAGATATCTCCAGGGAACAAAGGAAAATCAAGTGAGACTCAGCTTCTCCTTATTTTGTGCTTTAATCCACTTCTGAATGTCATGGAAACATGAGTTGGTGTGTAGCGAAAGTCTGTATTTTTAATTCAGGTTTTAATTCCATAAGTGATCGGGATTTTTGGTTCATCCTTATAGCGGACTTTCATTAATAAGTAGTAGGAAATTATCTGAGAAACTCCATTGCTTGTTACAGATGATTATGGTGAGTTAATTGCTGGTTCAAAATTGCCCGCTTATGATTAAACTTTCAGAGAGCCTGATGACACAGTTATGGGACACTGCTTTTCTTTGAGATTAGCTGTCTTTCTTTAAAGACTAGTTTTACAACTTCTGGTATTGGATGTTTCATTTGAAGAAACCTCATTTTTCCATGTGGATAAGAGCCATTCTGCTCCCTCTGTTGAGACTGTATGGAAGGGGGGGGCATACTGTCTTGTACGGTATGAAAATCCCATTTCTGGACTACAGGCATAATAGGAAGTGCCATTCCCACACTCCGCGGAAGCTCCAGGGGAAGCATGCTCCTGCCCCAGACAATCAAACCTTTAATCGTAAGGCTAATGATGATTTATTGCAGCCTACAATGTGATTTTTTTTTTACCCCTGGCACTTAGAATAGCCAGGTCTCTCCCCATTACCTCTTGCTGTTCCCCGTGCATGGCATACGCAGTGGACTAAGGTAGCTGCGCTCATGCCTGGAGTCGCAAAACTTCCCCTTCCAGCAGCGCAGCAAGCTACCATTTATTTTTAATTGCTCCCCACCGTGTAGGCCAATTAAGGATGAAGCCAGCAGGGCAAGGATCACTGGCAAAGCCTTTGAAGGGAGCAGACCCAGCATTTGCTTCGCCGGAAGGCTGCCATTCACACATTTGTGCAAGAATGCAAACAATTGGGCTCACTCAGTGGGATCAAGTGCTATCTAGTTCAGTCTGAACCACTTTCTAGTGCAGATGGCAGTGTGAGTGGCAGCACCGCTCAATATTATCCCCGGGGTTCGAAACTTTCCAAATGAGATTTACATGCGCCACCCTCCCCATTTCAGCAGGGAACACCTGCTAAAGCAGCTTTAGGAAATGCCTCTCATTAGCAGCTTCTGTTTGAGCTCGGGTTTTTGTAGCCATTGGAGTTCAGCAGGCTTAACAACTTGATCTTTTGATAATATGAAAGGGAAAATATTAGAGGATAGTAGGTACAGGCTCCATTTTTGGCTCATGTTGCCTGCTACCTTAATTTTTCCCTTAAAATCCTTGTTTGACACAGTTATTCTCCTCGCTTTCGAACCCCTCCCCGAAAAGAGGGTTGCTGGGTATCGTAAATGGCTTAGTCATTTACAGGAAATCCTGGAGGGTTTGCTGGGTAGATTGGAATTAGCAACCAAATATTTTGGATGACTTGGGAAAGGAGTGAGTCTGCAAATTCAGTCAGGAGTGTTGTGAGCGGTCTGTGCTTTCCCGCTTCTGTGGAAGAGAGCTGGCATTTATGTCCAGTTTCACTCAGAAGTGGGAAATGCCAGTGCACATGAAACCAAACAGTACTGAGGAAAAATCGGAAGCCAAAATGGAGGAAACCCAGTTTCATCCTGGGAAAAGTTTTGTACAGCCTCATTCCAGGGTGGCTCACTGTTCCTTGCGGTGGGCTTGTACAAACTGCCAGCTGTGGCTCACACACCGGCGTCGTGTCTGCTCAGTGGTAGGGACACAGAGACACTGGGCTCAGGAGAGGTTTGGTGTCTCCTGATGTCTGAACACACATCATGCAGGTAAATTTTAGACCAAGTAAGCCCAAGTTCTGGCTTTGTTCTTCGCCCGTGCGTTGCACAAGGAACCTGCTGGTGTTTCCATGAGCTGGTCCCCCAGGGAAGCCTCCCAGTTACACACTGGTCAGGATGGTGAAAGCAGCTGGTGCAGCCAGTCTTTCTGGTTAATGACACCATCCTTCCCTGCCGTTTGTCTGCGCATCTCAGTGATGCCAATTCCACAGTTTTCAACCTTTTTTTAATATTTAATTTATAAATCCCTCTGTTTTTTCCAGTGGAGAGGAAGGCCCTCCATGAGAAATCTTAGATTATTAACAACTAGCCTTTTGTGAATCACTTAAAAATTCTGGCCACAGTCCTTACCTGTGCACGGCGGGGTCTTTTCTAGAGAAAGATAGTCTCCAAAATACTCATTACACCTCATACCTGGGCATTTGTTTAGTCATCTATCTGGGGAAGCCCTGTATGTCTAAAAGGCTGATATCAGGTTTTAAAAGCTATTCTTTATACAGCAGCAATAGGAAACGATGCAGGTGAACCAAGACTGCAATTCCATCGTGTGTAGGCAGGTTTAATTTCACATGTATGCCATGTAGCCTGATTTCGCATGTTGTAGAAAACGGGCGCTCTCTGGCTTGTCTGTAAATCGGATATTCCCCGCAGAAACTCCTGCAAACGCCTGTAAGGCAGAAGGCCAGCGTGGCTTGGGTTATTCCCAGGTGCTCGCCGCCTCCCTGGGCCCCTGCAGCACATCTCCCCGCTCTGCTCCCTGAGCTGCACCGCCAGCGCAATAACTGCAGCCCAGCCAGCGAAAAAGAGGAGGAATCTCCTGACACACGCTGAGCCCCAGGAGTGCCTGCTCCCCGAGCTTCCCAGCTCTCGCTGATGAGGCTCCGCGAGGAAACGTCGATGCTGCAGATGAGAGAAGGACTGGCACGCCTCTAAGGCTAAAAGAAAAAATGGAGCTTCTGGGGTTACTTTTGTTCTGATCCTGGTTTATCTCTCGCTGTGTGACTGCTTTTTAAAATTTCCCTGCATGTAGACTTCTGGGGATATTGTGGCTTTCTGTGCCACGTGAAGTCATTGTGAGGATCAGTTATTGACAGCTGTTAAAGCAAGCTAGCTATTAACGTTACCAAGTGTATTTTTTTGTTACATTAAATGTATTTCAGCAGTAATGTAAAATTTTAATTAAGTTTCATCCTCCGTCATGCCAAGAAAAGTACTGTTATTTTACAAAATGCTCACATCTCTGATGGGTGTAACTTTGTCCTCATTTTTAAGAACTAATCATTCTATACAAAATATGTATAAAATTAACTGCTGCATTTGGTTTTTTTCCTTTAGATACCTGTAACATTACTATATTATAAAGATGTAAATTCTCAGTCAGTCTCTTCTGGAAAGAAATACAATTTCTTAAAACCATATAAATAATATCTGAAAGGAGATCTATTTGTGCTCTTCTGATAATGAAATAATATGGTGCCTGTGTTTATTTTAATCTGGCATTCAGTGATTGTACAGCACAGTGATATAGCAGTCTTCAGATTTCAGAGCCTGGATTCAGCGGTAGATGTAAAATTGTTTTCAGCATGGTAGAGAATTGTAGCGAAGGAAGAGACAAAGCTGTTCTGTGTTACACAAGGGTTTATCTCTCTGATTGCCAGTAATGTATGTTTTGTAAGTTAGGATATGACCAAGTATCTATTTATATGGCTGTTACAGAAATATGTGTGTGTGTGTTTGGAATGCGATTTTTCAAAAGCAACCTGGATGTGCAGTCCTGTATGTAGTTAATCATTTTACTATGATGCTTGTATCATGCAAGCTCAACAGTTGTGTTACAAAACCCCCAATATTATGATCATTTGTCTTGTTTTCTCCACGACTGATAAATTCTTGGTGCATCAATACATCAAAAGCAAGTTTATATGCTAAAACAGAGGCTTGTCATATCAGAGGAAAACAAAAACATCAGAGAAAAGGAAACTGCTAACTTGTATTCATGAGGATCTATCAGCATTAATAAGACAGCATCCAATTCAGACCAAAAGCCATATCCTGCTTTGTATCAACTATGTTATCTCAGGCTGGGGATTTGACTTGTTATATTTGCTTCCCATGTTTTTGCAGTCAGAAAGTCTTTGAAAGAAAACTTTTGTTCTGATTTCTTACTGAGATGAGAATCACATTTCAGTCGACAAAGTGGCTGGGTCTGCAGTTGCTGCAGTAGTTTGGGTATTTTTAGCAAGAGAAAAAAGCTTGTGCCTGTGGTCTAGAAAGTGCTCTATTGCTTCTCCTTAGCCTGAATATGTGTTAGAGCAGCTGAAATGAGAAGACAGAGTCAGCCTACCATGACTATCCATGCTGCTGAAACAGCGTGCGGCAAACACAGCAAGCGTTGGAGGCATTAGGTAGTGCACCCATTGCGATTGAGTCACCGCTCGCTAGGGAGGGAGGATGGGCACAGGAGTAGAGGCAAGGGGCAGCAGGGAGAGAGGATGACCAAGCTGCAGGGAAGCAGGTGCAGATGGAAAGAACAATCAGACTTTGGAAACGAGTGATGGAAAGAAAAGATGGCTTTAGCTGAAATTGTGAGCTGAGACCTCGAGGACCTGGGTTCAGTATTCACTTTGGCTTGGGCTCCCTGTGTCATAGTGAGTAAAACAACTTTGGTATTTCTGTCTTTCAGTCGCCCATGGGCACCTGAGAGGTACCAGTGTATCTGCATGCAATACCAAATGGATGAGGAGTTACGTATAGTTGCAAATCCAAGTCAAGGTGCCCCTCAAGACCATCTCTCCTTAAGATGATCACAGTGTAGAAAGACTTTTGGTCAACAAGCTCCAAACACCTTAGTGTAGTTCTTTGTTTAGAGATATTTCCCTGGGAATTTCCCCAGCAGGCCTCTGGCCAGTTCAAGCCTCTACCACCTTTCCCAGAAGCTGTCTGTTGTTTTCAAAAGAGAGAGGTTTGTCCTGCTGGGGCACAAATATTTGCCTTTCAGTTTTCATCTGATTTCAGTATATGGGCAACACCCACTATTCAAGAAACGTATGCTTTCTGTTGCTTGAGGGATTGCTTTTCTTTCCCCTCTTGACATCAATCACAGGAGCAAACATCTTCCTGACCCCATGCTTGGGTTAGGAAGCTGCAAAACCAGCACTGCAAAGAAGCTAGCACCAACCTAAGCCTGTGTTGACTCAAACAACCAGAGAGGCAGTCTTCCATCTCTCTTTTGCATCCATGCTGGGGGGAGAGAGCACAAAACTGGAATTACTGCATCTCAGCAAGTACCTGGAATAGCACAAATGAGGACGTGTGTTTCGGAGAGGATCTGGACACCTAAAGCTCCAGTTTGTTTGAGATGTATTGATCTTTCATGGTTATGCTGAGAAACAGTTATACAGCGCATGGTCAATGGTGTGCTACAAGAACAGTCCTGTAAGACTTTTTTTGTCTGTGTATTTCAAATCCCCACTTTTATCACGTAAACACTAAAATTACAAATGTCCTCTCAAAAAAACATTATGCCCAAAATATTAGCAAAAATTACTTTTTTACCAAAATTATGGTGCATTTTATTCTCCTAGTGCAGCCTAGTATCTATCTTATTAGCCCAAATTTGCATTTGATGAAACTACATGCCACAGATTTTGTCACCAATTATCATTCTTTTCAAGGGAGGATGTTTGTGATTTGGGCTGAAATATGCTAATTACTGAAAACCATCGACACGTGAAGAACTCAGTATTTCAGCCTACTCCCCATACCACCAAGAGCAGTGAATGTGAAATACCACCTGTCAGGCACTTGCAGCAAATACGATATACATTCTGCGGTGTCCTATGGAGTAAGAGAGATGTGGGAAATAAAAGTGCCGGAGGATGCGATGGTATTGCTTGCCTCTGCGATTTGTACACGGAGCAGCCCAGCAGCGTGGCGTGGCAGGAATTCCTCAACTGAGTACGAAAGGCAGCATCGCAGCGAGCTGCTGAGCTCGGTAATGCTTCCCATACCAAAGAGGAAAAGTTTGCATGGGAATTTTTTTGTTTCTTTAAAAATCCATACTTGCAAACCAGCAAGTTACACACAAGAATAAGACCGAGGATTATTTTGAAAGTGCTTTAAAAAGATTGAGAAGGGAACTGCTGATTGTTCAGAGCAAGGCAAAGCTGTTGCTGCCTATTCATTTCATTCATCCTAAATACCCAGTCACAGTTTAATTCCTAGATGTACTGTATGCCCTTTCATATATAATCAGCCTAATTTGTCTTCAGCTGCAAGCAAGTGAACCAAGATTCATTTAGTTAAGCAAGCTAAGCAAAAACATTCTTTGCTCACAGATGGGTAAGCCAGCCGATATCTTAAGATAAATGAAGGGAATTTTGTTTTCTTTTCTTAGCTACTGTAAGGAGTCCTACGAACAGAAGAATGACCACACAAATTCTGTCCCTCCATGTTTTTAATTAGTTAAACAGAGAAAGATTAATAGATCTCATCCTGGAATCTGGAATCCTAATTTGCAATATTGGACGTTGTTTTGACTTCATCTGGCACTTTTAACAAATAGACTTTTCACTAGAGGTTTTCAGAAAGACCGCGTGTAATATTAGATGAGAGGTACTTAATTAATGTAGGAAAGTGCCAACAAACTATCAGCCAGCACTGACTTGTCTTGGATTTGAAATAAAAGGTATTTGCTCTGTGCTGCCTGCCTAGCAATTACCATTAAATGTGCGTGGATTTAGGCCAATTCTTAATGAAAAAGGGGCCAGCTCACAACAAATGTCACCCATGTTGTCTTGGGTTACGCTGGTAGTGTGGTGAATGAATCAAACAAAATGCAAACATTAAATCTGGCTGACCCCAGGACAGCCAGGGGAAGGCAGAGATTGGCTATGACCCTCCTTATCTTTGTGCCCTATCTGAGGGAACAAGGCAATAACCAAATCTGTCCATCACGCCCTTCTCCCAGATAGCTAAAAGATTTGCAAAATAGCTGCAGTAGGACAACGTGTTGTCAAAAGAGAGCATACACAGAGGAAAGTGCTGAAAATCGAAACCCTTTTAATCCCAGCAATCATGCTGAATAGTAGCAGGAATTGCTACTAAGAGAACTGTACAACCATTTTCCAGATATATCCTTCCTCCTGACTGCATGCAGGTGAAAGCAGGCAGGGAGGGGAGAAAAGCGTACCTTCCCAGGCTCTGGCATTTTCTTGGTAGAGGAGCAAAGTTCAGGACAAGTTGCAAGTGTCTCAGCCCTGCGCCTCAGCACTGCATGCTCACAGGGTCAGAGGAGAAGTGAGCACGATCAGCTCTTGCTGTTCATCTCTGTCTTCCCAGGAGAAATTCAAGAAGGTGCAGGAGCAAAAGAGGATGTGTCCCATTCTGCCCTCTGGCACCGAGGGGGCAGTGACCCCCTCTAAATGGGGCTGCAGGGGAAAGAGGCATAGTTTGCTCTACAGCCAGCGGAAAACTGCACTGAAGAGGTTACTTTAGGAAAGAGGAGACTAGATCTCCCCAAGACTGTATAGGGAACCTAAAGACTGTAAAAACTGCAGAAATCCTGCCAGCCCTTGGTGAAAGGATATTGCTTGTCAGAAGGCAGGGTGATTGGCTTGGGACTGGTAACAAACCAGGGAGCTGGATCCCCCTTTTCTGTCTCCCACTCCCTATCGTCGTGACCTGCCACCACAAAGGGCCGCTCCCCAGTTTCTCAGCCCTGCATGCCCAACAGGCAGCAGGGAGCAGGTTGGCAGCTCCCATGAACTTCAACATACAGCAGAGGTAAAAATTCTACTCGTTCCCTGGCCTAAGATCTCTTGTCATCATCATTACCTTCCTTCTCTTTCTGAACAGTTTCCGCATGGCAGCTTAAGGTAAGGATTTTCTCTGCCACTGTCCTACCATCTTTCCTCTGTCCTCTGGCTGTGTCCACCTGCTCTTGGCCAGTCTCTACAACAGACACTTTGTGCACATGCATATGTATTTTTCTAATTCCAGCACTGTGCAAAATGGATTTTAACCCCACCTGGGGCCAGCTGTCCACATGCCCTGCCAGGGGATAGAGCCTCTTCTCCGTTTCAAGCTCCTTCAGGTCTTTGAGCTCCTCTTGGAGCGCCTGAAAGCCAAAGCATGCCCTGTGTATTGCTCGCCCCCCAAAACACTAGCACTACCTGAGCCTGCTCGGAAGGGAATTCACGGAGGTAGTGGTGGGCTGGCAGCGCACACCCTGAGAACCAGTGCAGGGAAGCTTGGCCTCAGCTCCCTGAGCAGCGACTCGTGCGATGGTTGCATCATTTTGGTCTGGCTGTTCTGCGGGACTGCTGTCTCTTTTTCTTGTCTCTCTTTTGTCTGAGGCTGTTTCTGTGATAACCACTGGAGTTTTCTGGCAAGTGACATCACTGGCCCCAAACAAGAGCAAAGCAAACTATGAGTTTCTGTTTTGGGATGCAAAAGGGAGCTTCTGGCTCCTTGCAAGTCATTCGCACTGCACTTCTGTAGGTACCCTCTGAAATAGAGGTCTTGTCAATAGAAAGTGAGTGTCCCAGGAAGAACAGTGGGTGCTTAGCGCTTCCCTTTCTCCTGCCTGTTTCTTTTCAGGATATCAGGTTGCTCCAAGGTGGGTGGGCTCTTGAAGGAGATGGTGAGTGAGTCCACCTTGCGTGCAGTCTGTGGGAATTGTCTGGGCTCATCCTGAAGCAGGTCAAGGTATCTCCTTGGAAAATAAATTCTGTTAGAGAACTTGTTATTTCTTTAGGTTAGCAGGGCACAGCAGCCAAATGAGGTTTTGCCTCATAATCTTCAGAGCAGAAGTGTGGAATAAGCCACAGTTACCTGGGAAAGGATGATCATATTTTGCACTGATCACTCATCGGTGTAATCACACATTCAGTTCTGCAGGCCTCAGCTTTTCTGTGGTAGTGGTGCTCAGCAAGCCTTTCTCTTCCCAACCAACTTCTGATGCACTGTGGGAGCAACCTTTGGTACCCATCCACAGCACTGGTTGCCTCCCATTAATCCCTTCTGGCCTCCCGCCATTTGGATGGGCAAACTGCTGTTCTTTCTGTTATTACTTTTTTTTTTTTCTTTCCCCGAAAAGCAATCAAACTCATAATATATTGAGTTACTTTTTCAGCTACCTGGTTGTGTGTGTAATTGAAGGAAGTGGTTAATTTTTGAGCACAGTGGGTTATTCACAGCACTAAAATTAGTTTTGCTTTTGTTAGACCAGAGATCCATTTGCCGCTAACACATTTAAGGCACAAACCAGTATTTATATGAGAGATGAAAAATGCATTGATTGACCAAAACCTTCTGTGCCACTGAACACTGTGCAGTGATCTAACTAGCGGTGAAACAAATAACTTACCACAGCATTGGAATTACATGCACGTAGCAGGAAATTCTCTTTTTTTTTGTTCACAAAAGGACTTGATCACATGCCATTATTCAGAGAGTAGCTGAAATCTCTGCAGGCCTTTGCTCTGTAATCTAAAAAGCCCTTTGCTTTTTACTATCATAGGCTTTGGCAGCTACAAGAAAATGCAAAATGATGGCTGTGCTTGTATCGATTATCATCCTAATTCAGCTTCCAGTGAAGTCCATCACAAACCTGCCACAGCCTCCCGTGGGAGTGAATGCAGGCTGTGTATAATTGCAGTTACTTTAATACAAATTTACTTACTTGACACTTGAGATTCTGCATTCTTGCTGCACTTATGCTGTGAGCAGCATTAAATTAACTGACTACCATAAAAAGGCTCTTGCTCACCTGTACTCCTATTTTCTGTGGGAGGAGTGACAGCCCCCTGCCTGGAGCGGGTCCTGTAGCAGTGCAGGGCTTTTTTTCCGCTTCCCCTGGTCACCTGTGAGATTCCTCTGACATACTATGTCTTTGTGATGGATGCGCTTGCCCACTGGCAATTGCTCATTTTGATGCTCTGCGTGATGTCTCTGCTTCACGTCTGGCTCCTTATCTCGTTATTTATTTTATGACCTCTCTACCCATTCTGATCTTCAGTCACTCCAGATTTTCTTTGCTGCCTACTTCTCCGGCTCAGTTTGCTCAGTCAGTGGCCCTGTGTCTGGTTTTTGGGTCACAGGGAATGAACAGGCTCTGGTTGAATGCCTCCTTCTTCAGGTGGAGAAGAAGGTGACATCTTTTAATAGTTCTAAAGCTGTTCAGTGCCTTTTATCAGTTCTTTGCTTTGTCCGAACTCAGTACGTATAGCCATTTAGCTTTGCCAATAGGGCACCTTCAGCGATAGCTTTAATTCACTCTGCACAAGAGGGAGTCACGAGGCCATGGCTTTATCCAGAGTCTATTTTAGGTTTGTGGGTTGGGCGGAGAAACAGAAATTGAGCAGTTTCTACCATGTCTTTAAGAGCTGCAGTGTAAACCTGGACAACCCTGATGCTGTGTTATGCAGAGGAGCCAGCACCAGGGAAGATTGACCCCCTCCCAGCTGCTCTGTAAGTGCGTGCTTGGAGCAAAGCCCCTTGACAATAACCCTTGAATTACCTGCTTCTGCTGTGAGCCTGGGCAAGGTTAGGACCCTGATTTAACCTCATATTAGATCCTAGGTGCCTCCGTGCACCCACTTTTTGCATAAGAGAATTGGCAACCTACGCTACTTAAAAACTGGCTGTTACTGCTGCCTGCAGTTCACCAGCTGCCCGTCACTGTGACATCCAGATTCTGCAGAGACCTGCTAAGGGAAGAAGCAGAGCAATGTATCATAGCTGACTTGGGTTTCCTTTCAGAGAAATCTCTCTGCCCTAAAAGAACTGGAATGTTTCAAAGCATCATTTGCAAATGTTTATATGGAGAATGCTGGGTACTGTGGGTGCAGGCATCCATATTAAGTCTTTAGAAAATGTCTGTCCCAAAAGTGGAGAGGCCTCAGATTTGTGTTTTAGTATCTATCTGCCCTATTTCACTTCTGACCTGTTTCAAATAAATAAATACATTAAAGATCTCCAGCTAAATATCAGCAAGTTACACCTACCCCTGCAAAATCTTAGGGACTCCATGACTGGTTTGGGGGAGGACTGTGCAAGCCCAGCTGGTAAGACTGTTCAAAACTGTGACCTTGCGATGGGCCTCTGGTTGCCTGGGTCAAGTCTGTACCACACGAGCTTGGTAGATGTAACTGAAGACAAGGACTGTTCCTATAGCTGATCTTTTCATGGCCCACATATGAATAGACCTGATCCCATACATCAAAGCTCCAACGGTCCTCTCCACCAAAATCCTCTGTACTCTCACACTGATGGGATGTGGCTATAGTTCATATAATTCTTTTGCCTTTTGCTGAAGAAATTGTGAATCGGAGCCGAGGCAATTGTGTTGCCTTCTGGGAGCTTCCTGGATGACCGGAGCAAAGAGCAAGGCTTGGGAGGAGTTTAGAAATGGTGCTTGCACAGAGACTTGACTTTGCCACATTTCCTCCAGCCTGGGAACAAAGACCACTGGCTAGTTAGGCTGGAGGCATCTCTGTAGTAGGAGTTGTGCTAAAAAACAATTTAAACAAGGAAAACACAGGGCATAATTTGCAGCAAACTGTTTTTATCTCCTATGATGGTAGGCTCAATCATCCTGCAAAACAGAGCCTCCAACTTTGCAGGTTCAGAAGCAGAGCCCCATGAAGACCCAGAATACTTCTCGTTTGCACCCTGGACTGGTCCCACCGTGTGTTACACCAGCACACACTGACAAGCACTTGATGGTAGTCTATGAAAACTAACCTAGAGATGTCCTTTCCTTCCTATACCCTTATTCTCCCCTTGCAGGTGATCAAATACACGTTATTAATTTGACAAGATGCTGCTTAAATCTGACAGGAGAAAAGAGAATTTGAGAGCAGGTACCAGCCTTACCAGAGCAAGTTACAGGCAGCTTCTGGTCGGTGCCTGAGCCTTGGAGGCTGCAGGAGGGTTATGATGACACGCTGTAGGGCTCTGTCCCTATAGACAACCAGGAAAAGAGGAGGGATGTGCACATGGATGTATGAAACTTGGTGCCTCCATGAGCAGGCTGGGGAGTTTTTCATGTGTGGCTAAGAAGTTGTACTGAATTCGTCCGTGCTTACGTCTGTTGCAAAGGAGCGATTGTACAAAGCACTCAGTGAAATACAAGCCATGACTTTTTTTCCCTACACATCAAGAAAAAAAATTAAGGAAGTGCCAAAAGACACCAGCTGAAATACCATGGGAAGGACCTGGCTGCTGGCTGCCTGCACTAAGGAACGAGGTAAAGGCCCAGGGCCTCATGGGCTTATATGAGCACTGGTCCCCAGTTCCTGCTCAGCTGAGATGTCTACAGGCTTGCAGTTGACCACTGTAGAAACTACAGATGCTTCTGTGGTGGTTCCAGAGGCAGCACATTTTATTCTTCTTCTAAAGGGGGCTACAGAATTCATTTTACCTGGCAATTGCACATAGGCAGGGAATTTAATTTGAGAGAACAATATCCTGGCTGCGAGCTTTTCCCCCCTCCCAAAGCAGCATGCTTGAGGGCCAGTGTCCCAGCCCTCTCTTCTCCAAAGCTCAGGCACTGACTTGTCTGCAAAAGCTGAGGCTGGAAACACAGCTGATCATCTGTTGAGTCTGGAGAAACTTTTTGTGGTTGAGACTTTTGGGTTTTGTTCAGCTGACAAACAGGAGTTACTCGAAACTCATTTACATTGCAAGTGTGCATTAAAATGCATGAGGCGTGTAAGGCTGGGGCCGGTGGAAGAAAAATGCTTGCAATTTGTGGAAACTGTGGATTGTTATGACTCCTGAATTGGCATATTTATATGCTTCATTGTTCTTAGATTTGGGATTTTCTGTTTGTCAAATCTAGCGTGTGTGACACATACCATGACAGACTTTTCTTTTGGTTTCACTGAAGACCTTTCAATGCAACCGATGTCATAGCATAGCCATGGCTACTGGGCAATAGGCTAGATGACCCAAGAGAGATCCCATCCAGCCTGAATCGTTCTTTTCCAGGAATACACTTGCCAAGCTAAGATATTTCTTGAGAATTCATCACGCTACAAATCACAGCTGTGAATGAATACAAATCCTGTGTGATGTCTCCAAGTGAGACAGTATTTTTAATCCTTCTTTCTCAGTTGTCTATACGCAGTAAAATTGAAGGCAGGATTAAGACCTGTTATGCAAAGGTGCAAAAAATGTTTTTTGAGACATAACATTAAGAGGTGGTTTTTGATTTGGGGATCCCAGATGTTTTCCAACAGAGGTGCAGAGTTCTTTGGAAATGTAATATATGCAGAAATATATTGAATAACAGATAAGCTTGTTTATCTTAGTCCTCTTTTGCTGGACACTTGGAGGAACTTCATAGATCCTGCAAGAGCTTCAGACTCTTGCAGGTGGAAAAATTAGTGGTGTTAAGAGGACAGATTTTAAACTCTTAACCACTTTTGATATGCTGCTGTATGGGATCGTGAAGTCATAAAATGTCATAGCATGTAAAATGTTATGTCACCGATTATATAAATTGTATCTCTTCCAGTCTAACAAATATGCAAGTGAAAGTTATGAGAATATATCACGAGTTGAGTATTCTCACATGGTAAATATTACTTCTCCGTTAGATGTATTCAGCATTCCTCTTGGTACAGATCTACTAGACAAGGTCCTTTTGATCCCCAGAATGAGGCCGAGCAGCCTCACCCATTACCTCTATGAGCTCTGCAGACCTCCACTGTTCAAACGTGCCTGTTGCAAGTCACCTGGGTCATTGTCAAGACTCAAACCATGGGGCGACGAGGTGGGTTACAACACACGTCTCTGTCCCGTACAGAGAACGAGCTTATTGGCAGCACAAGCAAAGCACCAGTGGCAAAGAAGAAAGAAATTTAACATCTTGTAGTTTTTAT
The DNA here is from genome assembly GCA_013401275.1 of Pandion haliaetus. NCBI lineage: Eukaryota > Metazoa > Chordata > Aves > Accipitriformes > Pandionidae > Pandion > Pandion haliaetus. The sequence goes on along the minus strand of VYZV01023246.1, from coordinate 169,344 downwards.
CCTACAAGCAATGGGACAAGCTGCCAAAGGAAGGATTGATTGACCACTGCTGGTGCTGTGTAATGCTGAACTTGGATGTCAGTAGCCAAGAATATGGTAGGTGCATGGGAGCTGCGGATGGGTGGGCAAAAGGGGGAGCCAGGGAAGTCCCTTTTGTTCAGAGCTGCTCCAAGTGGTAGCCCAGAAAACTGGCATCCTCTGGCATAACAGAGGTGGTGACAGAAAAGCCCCATTTCTCATGAGGGGTAATACAAAGAGAAGTGGTACAGCTTCAGGCAAGAACAAGCTATCCCTGAAAAAAAACAGGGGAAAATACGGTGTATTTCTAATGTTTGTGTGGCACTTTGAAGCTAGAAATTGTTGTAACTGCTAAATATTGTGTTCCCTCATGTGTAAAACGGTGACTAATACTATTACATTCTGTCATACAGAAACCCTTGGGATGCAAATTCAGAGGCACAATAAATAACCATAAAATAAAAAAAAAGGAAAAGGAGGAGAACAAAACCCTGTTTCCCATTTCAGTGAGAATGTACTGATTGACAGCAGACTTGTGGAGACATTTCTCCTCCCCGCTTGGGCTGCAGAGCCCAGACCCAGCACAGGGAGAAGTGGGATGCTTGCTGAAGGGGTAGTGAGAAAATGGGTCTGGCTGGCCGCCGCCTCGCCTTGCAGCCGTGGATGGGCACTGCCCGACAGCGGGTACCCTCAGTCTGTGCAGAACCGATGGTTACAGAGCCGACTCTTTCCCCCCATCCCTTCTGAACCGGTGAACATAAGCAGCTGCGCTGCCCGAGCTGTACGCCTCCGACCCGTTAACGCAAAGCTCTTGGTGGCTTTTTGAGAGCCCATCAGCAGCTTTTCCTACAATAGCTCTGCTTCAAAACTGCTGCTTGGGGAAAGTGGCATCTCGCTGCCTCCCACTCTCCTGACTCCCGCTGGACACCGCCAGCGCTCCGCAGTCAAGGATACGGCCCTCCTTCCTCCTACGCTTTGCCTGTATTTTTCCCTGAGTTTTTGCATCATTTGTGTGTGCCGTTGTCAAATGAAATTACTGATCTGTAGTCGGTAAGCAGGGGGGAAGCAGGATCGTGCGGTGAGGTGAGGTGACAGCCTTCGCGGCCAGGGGATGGCGGTGGATGCCGTTTTTCCCTACTTTAGCAAGGATTTTGCCACAATATCCCATAGTATCCTTGTAGCCAAATTGGTGAGATGTGGTTTGGTTCTAACGGGGTCAGTTCTGGGGCTGGCACAGTTTAATGTTTTTACCATTGAGCCGGGCTAGGGTCAGAGCACACCTGTGACGAGTTCCCAATGGCACTCTGGCAGCTGTCAATCTTTACAGGCTCTGGCGCCGCGACAGTCCCAGCTCAGCCGCCTCTAATGCACCACGCTGTTGGTGATGCCTTGCCGAAGCCCCAAACAGGTCTCAGCCACGGATGTCACTGCGGGTCCCGCCGGTCACTGCTGCCAGCTCGGCAGAGGGGCAGGGTGCTGGAGGCAACGTGTGATGGGAAAACCCCACCCAGTAAGAGAGAAAAAAAGCTATGGGTTTGTTTCCCTAAACCCAGCTATAATAAGCCGAGCTTGATGAAATGTGCTGGGTGAGTGCATCTTGTATGCGGCTGTTTCTAGGGGAGCGATTTTTTTTCTTGTTGCTTTTAATTAGCCAGGCTTAAATTAGCAGCATCTACTGTTGATATTCCTCTGCGAACAGCTAGAACGCTTTCAATCAGGGGCCTTATTAACATGCAAAAAAGTGATTTGTTTTGATTTCAGTCTGGAAGGGTTTTTTCTCCCCCCCCAAGTTTCCATTTCAGTATCTTTTGCTCTAAACAAAGGTGAAATTACTGTGTCGTGGCCATATAAGAGAGCTCGGGTTATCTGGGGAAAGAGGAAAGACTTGATGGAGAGTTTCAGAAACTCCCATCTGGGTTGGTATTTTTTCAGCTGTATTTTACTACGCTGAAACAGCACCCTGCCGTGGGATAGCAGGACACTCACCCAGGCTGCTGTGCTCGCTCTCAGGGTAACTAAAATGAACACAATATAACTTTTTTTGCTTCCCAAAGGCACTAGGACTCTCAGCTACCTCCTCCCCTCCCAACCTACAGTTTTGGACAGGAGGAAGGTACAAGTTTTTTTATTCCGTAATTCCTGCATCATTTCACCAGTATATTTGCATTGCTACATTCACACTGCAGATGACTGATGCTGGTCTATGCACAGAAACATGGCCCAACGAGCCTCACACACGGCAGAGGGTTTCATTTGATCTGTTTCCTTGCTACAGAGTTTTTGGGCTGATGTGGCAGCAAACTTAATTTGTTCACTCCGCTAATCTGGAAGGTCTTTGGAGAGGTGCAGACATCAAGATTGAAACTGAGCCAAAATGGCAATGCGGGTAGTTGCAACCCGGTTTTGGGCTGTAGAGCATCACAGGTGTCCTCCCCACCTTGCAAGAGGGCGATGGGATTTTGTCAGCCTCTTTGTAGGCTGTGTCCCTGTCTGTAGACCATGAGGTCTTTCAATCCATTTCTATGAGACACCCAGATGGGGATGGTCGGGGCTTTTTATTATTACTTGTACAAGTGTTTAGAAAACCTTGCTGTGTGTCATAACCCCACTGCGTTACGTGCGATGCCTACACAGAGAAAGCTGGGGAAATGCTGAAAGAAAATCCAAAAGGGACCGAATTTCTTGGCCTTTTAAGCCCCCTTGGCACAGCAGGGGTGGTAGGAGAGCTGTGCCTGCCCACCCTACGCTCTTGCAGGAGACACTCAGGGCACCCAGACCCTTGCCACTGTGCTGTGGGGGGAGGCTGGTGTGGGCAGAAGTTTTGCTCTCCCCCACTTAATGCTGATTTTTATAGGAAAAATTGCATTTTGAAGTGGTTTGGACTTTTTTTTTTCCCCTCTGAGAAAATCCTGGAGTTTGTCACTGTTAATCTGGGTTATGTTCAATAACAGAGTGTCTGACCTTTTCAATTAAACTGTTTCCAAATATGGATTTTTCCTTCTATGAACATATGGGGAAAAGTCAATTTTTTTCCTGACCAGATCTAACTATGAGACTGGGTGGACTCCATTCATGTGCTTAGATAAGAAGAGACCCGATTCTTCAGATGTCAGTTAAACTGATTGATGTCAGGTTTGAACAAAGCAGATTGTGAAAAGCAGTGACTTACACAGCATAAATCATCTGGTCTGGCACTATTTGCCTTAGGCCTGTTGTGTAATTACAAGTGTTGAATAACAGGAGCACCTCATGCCTTATCTGATGTTCATACCAGCTCCCCAACCAGGTACACCTCCCAGATGGGGACGTGGGGATATAAACTCAAGAAGAGAAGGGAGGTTATCCCATATTAGAGTGAGAAGAGGACCTTAGTCGGGGATAAGCTCCCCAAGCAAGGGGTGATGCCTTCAGTTGGGGACCTGCCTGCGAGGCCACGAGCCGGGCAGAAATCAGTCACTGAAGTGAAGTTTTGAGTAATCTGGAGACAGGACTGATGAGGCAGACTGGTGGACTGATGGATGGATGGATGGGGGCTGTGGGACTAGCACGTAGAGAGCGTGCTGGGGTGCTACAGCCCTGGCTGTAGTCTGTGCTCAGGGACCACATCCTCTTCAAAAAGCCTGGGAAGAAAGGGGCTTGGATTCCCAAATATTGCCTTCAAAAGGAAGAGTCTTGTGACTGAGGGGGATAACAGCAATGCCTCTGAATGATATCTGCTTCTGCGGGTTGGAAGGACAGACTTTTGTTATGTGTTTTCAGTGTGCCTTTGACTGCAGTTCCTCCTGTGTCTGGGGAATTGGAGCCCTGTGTGTCCCTGGAAATTAAAACAAAAACTGGCTTCAGTGGTATTTCCTGAAATGCGTTTTCTTCTCATTGAATCTGTCCTAACAGCAGCCCTGAAGCATCCGAGATTTCATTTGCAGCTAGTAGTGATCAAAAGCAACATCAGCAACAAATAAATACACAAAGCCATGCTGCGGGGATATTAATTCACATGACAAGGCAGTGCAGTTTGCTTTATTAAAAAAGAAAGCTCGCACGAGGGTTTTCTTGGTCACTGAGTATTTCAGTCACTATGAAACATCTGTATTTTGCAATCTGGTATTTTTCTGGAGCTTAGCTTTGAGGGAGTAAGTCTTCAGCTCCTGTGAACAAAGCTGCAGCCCCGGTGAAGGTGCCTGAATTTGTGATGTGCGTGGGACAGGGGCAGCCAAGGGCACAGGCTGAGCAGGGAGCTCAGCTGCACTGTGCCAGAGCAGTATTAGGCTGCTGGAAAGCTGTTCACTCATCCCAGCAGGGACGGGGAGGCTTTTTGGCGAAATCTCCCCTTTCCCCAGCACAAACATAGCTACTTTGTTTACAGTGGCAAAAAACCCAGCCCCAACTAGGTGGGCTTTCTTTCACATGGGTTAAAACAAGCCACCACCACCCAAAGCTGTACAGGACTGAGCCGCCTGTTGCAGTCCAGGGCACAGAAAGCTCATTTGGCTGCCCTGGCCCTGGGGTTATTCTCGCGTCGGTGCCAGGGCATGCACCACCTCCCACTGCAGGCAGCGGCCTGCACGCTCACCGTCGCATTGCTGGGGAGGGTGGTGGTGGTGGTGGGGTGGGATTTCTAGGTTACTTTTCCCTGACAGCAGACACTTCTCCCCCCGTGACAGGATGAGTGATGCTGTTCCCTTGGCACATACTGTTGGGAGCAGTCACCAGTTCCCCTTCCCTTCCCTTGTCATTAAGCAGCAAAGACATTGCCATTCTTAATTCAAAGCTTGAAGACAGTATGCTTTTAATTCAAGTGATAAAACTAGAATGGCTTTTTCAGTAAGACAGCTGCCAGAATGCTATTCAATACTTTTGGGTTTAGACTAGCTGAAAGTGGGAGGAGATCAAAAACCATTCCTGGAGGAAAAGAGCTGCTTCTTTTCACCAGAGGGTTATCACACACGGCAGCTGACGTGGGAGATGTTGCCATTGTGTTACAGGTCTCTCTGGAGGTCCCTAAGGTAGAACAACAACAAAAGTTTATTTGGAACAATAAAATAATAAACTAGATATATTAAAATCTAGCGAAGGGAGAGGTTGTGGAGAGTAGGAGTGCTTCCCCTGGAAGCACCCTGCTGATGTGCGGTTCCTGGGCACGTGGGGATTTTTATTCTCTGAGAGTCTTCTGCAGTGTATCTCCGGAGCTGGGTAAGTGCTGGCCCACATGGCTGTTACTATGGAAACTAGTATTTTTACATCATAAAAATTAGTCATGTAAAACCCCTGTAGGTTGTCAGTGCTAAAGCCTTTTGCCATTTGGCGAGGAACATGGCCAGATATTGGGCATGCGGAGAGAGCGGTGCCTTTTCCCGGAGACCATCCTGCTCTTCAGCAGCTGAAGGTCGTGGGCACCTACACGTGTTTCGGCGGTCAGGTGGGCTTTGGAGAGGGGAGCAGCTGGGTGGGTGCCCATCATTGCCCCCTGTCGTGGTTTCAGGTCAGCTCAGTCGGTAACAAAGCACCACGAAGCTGCTCGCTTACCCCCCAACCCCTCGCCTGGCCACGTTGGGATGAGGAGAAAATACAAAGGCAGGCTCGTGGGTCGAGACAAGGACTGGGAGGGATCACTCCCCACTTACGGTCAGGGGCAAAAGACAGGCTCAATTTGGGGAAGAAACAAAATCAATTTAATTTACTACAAATCAAAACAAAAACAAAACACAAGGGTATTAGGAAGGGAAACTAAACATCAGAACAACCTCCCCCCACCCCTCCCGCCTTCCCGGCTCAGTTCACTACCGATGCTGTCTACCTCCTCCCCCCCGCGGCGCAGGGGAACCGGGGATGGGGGTAGACAGCATC
>VYZV01023246.1:109450-163179 GCA_013401275.1 Pandion haliaetus | reverse complement strand
CCTAGAGGCGGGTCCGACATTTTGGCGCGCGCGTCCGACATTTTGGGGCGGCGAATTCTTTATCTTTATCCGACATTTTGGGGCGGTGAATTCTTCCAGCAACTTCTTAAAGGGGCCGCCTCTGCAGCCCCCCCTCCCCTGCCACCAAGGAAAACCGCGCCACACAAACCCATAACACCCCCCTTCCCGGCAGGGCCCTGGTTGCCTCCTCGCTGCCTTCCCTGGCCTGCCCAAGGACTTTCTACGCCAGCTCACAAGGCTTGTTTTCTGTCACGATCCAAGTGCTCCTCGCTATCGTAATGGGTGTGAGCTACAGGAATTTCTCAGCTTCTCCTGCAGAAATGTGCTTCAGCAGGGAGGGGTAAAACCAGCACAAAGTGCTGCCTCCTCAGACCTCTACCTGATCTGGCATCTCCGTGGCTATGAAATTCAGCTGGAGCTTTGGAAATGAAACGTAATTTGCAGTGTTATCAGCCGCTTCAGTCCACGGCTGCTGTTCACACAGAGGAGCTGCTGGTTTTCCTGGCGAGCCCAGGGACACATGTGCTACCCCAGCTACACATCCCAAATGGCAGGGAGACCAGGGTGGAAAGAGTTCAGGGCATGAGACCCCTATGTGAAGGAACGAAATAACATACAGGTTAGTCATCTTAATAACCACTTCATTAAAGGCATACAGGGGACAATGTGTTTGGATGCTGAGTTTTTGACATATGCCGATGAGTTCTCCTCTAGAACTGGGCGTTTCTTCCCAAACTGCCAAAATTTTTAACTGATGCCATGCACTCAAAATATTAATACAGGCCTCACTCAGGTCTCTTGCTAGTTCTGCTTTTTTGTGCTGTCCCAGCCCAGGAATGAACCAGCCCATCCCAAGTCCCCTGCCCCAGACCCTACGGACAGAGCAGCAGGGGGAACAAAGCTGCAGTGGCACGGGGGTGGGCACCGGGTCCCAGCCTCCCTCCTGGCATCCAGCACAGTGCCCGTGTCCCCCTGGGAGCAGAGTAGTTTTCCTGGCATGAAGCAGGCATCAGAGAGTATCTGGCTGGGCTGTTTTGCACATCTTTTTGAAAACGGTCTCTCTGGTGGTGAGAGCTGCATGCATTAAGCTTGCATGCGTGGGCAGCTCTTCCCTGCTACTGCATGGTTGGAGGACTAGGTCCAATCAAATGCAACGTAAAAACTCATTTACTGAGGCACACGTAGTGAGTCTTCTTAAAGAACAGAGGCAACTTTTTGTCAAAGAAGCATCATAATTTTTGGAATTGCCCATATACATACAGATGAGGAGTATGACACAGCAAAGTCTCTGTTGCTTTGGCTTTTAAGTAGGGAGAATATCCTTAGAGAATGGGTTATAAAACTTCTCTGAGTAGTTTATGTGATCTTCAGAGACTGCTTACTCTCTTTTTTTGTTTACATCAACCTTTGAGTGAAATGGATATTTAGCCTTACTTCATGATTTTTATGCTCTTTGTGGTGCCACTTCATTGCCCAATGGGGATGTTTCAGCCCCTTTTACATGCCTGTTTGAGGCCTGACTGGGAGGAGGCTGATTTTTCTCAAAATATGTATCTAATATATTTGTGAACTGTAAAAAATCTCTGACAGTCATTTACTACAGGGTGACCAAGCTAGGCATCACCAGGCACGCCGCACTGCAGAGCAATCACCTTACAGCAATACATACAGGTCTATGGAAATCAAGTGCTGAAGTAGCATGATGTCTCTGCTGCCCAAGACCTACATTTCACAGCTGCTTCACCCACAGTGAGATAATGTCCACTCGGTGCCATCAGCTGAGTGGTGCTTGCTCTCCGGCTCATGGTTTTGCCGTTGCCTTGCTTGCTGCTGGTGGGGTGGGTGGCTGTGGTGAGGCACACTGTTCTCATGGCCTCAATGTCTGCTGCAGAGACATCGTCTGCTTCCTTCCCAACCCCTTTTTGTTTGTTCATTTTGCCTTTTTTTTTCTGTTTTCCCACTTTCTTTGCCACTGGCCATCTTTTTACCACGTGCTGGATAAAGCGCAAGTCCCACAGAAATGATTTCAAAGTACCAAGCAGAATAAACAGATGGGAGTTTCATAGGTTATTTAATCTGATCAGCCTTCCTATCAAAACCCCACTTTGTTTTTTAAAACGGTAGCTGTGAACAAGCCCCTTTTCCTCCTCCTTAGTGTCACCTCTTGCTCACTGTGTTAAGATGCCTGAAGACTTTCTGTATTTTCTCCCTCCTATTGAGAAGCTTTTATAGCACTGAAATAAAACCTGACTCAGGTTTGTGGGTACCAAAATTCAGTCCCACCTACTGTTTGCTTTGCAATGCTGCCTGAAATAGCATTTTAATTTCATATTAGCTGTTTGCCAAAGAGGAAGCCCAATTAAAAAGATTAAAAGGAAATCCGTTAATGGCACTTTTCATGATGAACCCCATGATAACAAAGCAGAGTTGTGCGAACCCAGAAAGTGAAAGATGCTGAGCCCTGCTGTGCTTGTCAGCTTTGCTTTTGCATGCAGGGGAAAGAGAGCAAAATTTACAAGGATGCTACTCTCTGAAGTGCTACATGCACTGCTGGTGAGCCCATGAAGGAAACAAAGACAGCCATTCAAAACAATTGAAGAACACCCGTAGTACTAAGTGGATGCACTGAGAAAATAAACCCATCAGATTTAGATTTTAAAGGGTTCAAGGGTGAAATGAAATATTATTTGCTTAAATATAAAAAGCACTTTCAGAATAACAACCCCTTAAAAATCTCACAGGAGACTATAGCCCAGCATTTCAGCTTTGATAGACTTTGCTTTTTTTTTTCCTCCACTGCTGAGCACAGTGTTTTATTAAGATTATAAAATTAGGCCTTTCAACAATACTAATGGGGTATTTTTGGGGGGTAAACTACCATTTTTTATAATAGTACACAAGTAGGAGAAAGGACCTCGAAAGCACCACAAAGCTCTCCAGGCATACCCACAGACTGCAAGGGCCTCCCGTTTTGGGGGCTACCCAGAAACCCGGTGAGCCCCTGTTTTTCCAGCTCAGCAGCCAGAACTGGGGTTGACATGAACAGTAGGCGCTTATTTAAGAATAACACTCACACAAATTTAAAACCCATATCGAACAATTTATTTTGTGCATTCACCTTTCACTGCAGCACATGCTAACATCAAGTACTTCTAACTGCTGAAGGGAGCAAACAGAAATTGCTTCCATCACCTGAAGCTGATGGTTGGCTATTCAGTCTGCAATCCACCTCAAAATGACACAATCAGGCTCCTTAATGACAAGCAGGAGTGCTTGACTTTCAGTAGCAGTGCTACATTATAGCATGCATTAATTTGCTAGGAAATCACTTTAGAAAAGCATAAAGTGTGATGGATTCAAGTTAGAAACAGGGAGTACAATAAATGCCCCGAAAGTACCTCTGAAGTGTGATGTTCCCGACAAATTCTTTAACAAAGGGAACTGAAAATGACCTGCCTCCACATATCATGCTTGGAGAAGTATGGAGATAGTCTATCGGGTCACCTGGCAGCAGATATTAAGCATTAACCTATTTCAAATGTAATGTGTATTTACTGACAGAAGTTGAATAAGTGAAACAGGTTTCCGGCTCACAATAGGAGATGAAATGGTGTTTAGTTCTATATACGAATATCTGCTATGTAAACCAGTGTGTGTACAGGGGTTACTGGGGTTATTCCATTGTTGCCTCCTGTTTCTAAAGAACTGTGTATTTTACTCCATGAAATAAACCCTGGAGTGAAAGGTATCAAGCTTTAAAACAAGGTCACAATGAACAATGAGACTACCACACAGAGCACACGGTTTGTGTTAGCAGAGAACAAGTTTAATAAAAGAGACTTCTTGCATGTTAGGTTGACAAATTCATATTCCTCCTTGCCATAGTGCCTGAACTAGAAACACAGTCTTGCTTTTCCTCTAATCAACGAAAAAACCCCAATGCTAGCCTGCATCAACAGGCTGCCCTCTCCTAATGTTTGAGTGAGCCTCCCATACATCTCTTACATTGTTGTGGACCTTTTGCTATGAAAGGAATTCAGGGTTACTTCTGTAGGAAGAACAGAAAGATTAGGATGGGTCTAATGTAACCACTTTGTTTCCTTTCATTTGCATTTCCAGGCTGTCCCATGCTATTTCTAATCTTGTGTATAACCTGAATCTCCCCTACGTCTATCTCCCTGCCAGCAACCATACGTCCAGGATGGTATTTAAGTCATTTTTACTGGCAGCTTCAATCAGATGAATTAGGATAATGAAGAAAACTTTCAAAAAATCTGTCATCAGTTCTATGTTACCTTGATTGTTTGCCCTCTGCATTTCTCCACTCTTTGCTTTAGACATATCCAGTGTTTTATGTCATACAAGAGAACAGCCAGCCAACACCTACGAGCATATACCCAGTCTATCTTGGCGGGTGCGATGAAGGGAAAACCCACCAGAGAAAAACCCATCCCCAGTCCAAGGGCAGATGGCTGCTTTCAGAGGTCAAAACTGAACAGTGTTTCAGTTTGACTTAAGGGACTGTATATGGCCATCAGCTTTGCGCTGACCTCCGCGAACATGACCCGGTTTTGGGTGGAAAGCACTCTGCTGTAACCCACTCCCCTCAAACTAACATCACGCTGGTGTTGCGGTAAAGGGGAGGAGGTAGGGAAGAGCCTACATTTCAGACCTGAAACGCATGGCATGTGTTACAGGGCCACTCCAGACAAGGTCAGTTTGAGTGTGCTTCGCTGTCCCTCTATGCCTGATCATTTATGAGGCATTGCTTAAGCAATGCAAAATCAAACGTTTTCTCTATTTTAAGGACACCAGCTGTTGGTACCACTTCTGGATAACCCCACTGTTTATTTTTGGTGCTTTTTCATTCATTACAACACAGCTAGGGCTGTTTTAGTGTCATTTCCAAGGAGCCTGGCTTCTTTCCTGGCATGTACAGCATCTTTTACAGAGAACATGTGATCAGGTGTCGAGATAGGGAAGGGATCAGGACTAGTCACAGGCAAGGATCACAGACACGAATGTCAGGGAGAACTACACATGGAGCACACAAAGGGGTTTGGTTTGGGTTTTTTTTTACTATTTGCCACAGCTTAATAAAAGTTACCCATTCCTTAACATTCAGACTACACGCAAACAGGCAGTGATGGTGTTGCTGACAGCTCAGCCCTGCGCCTGCCGAAGCTCTGCTCTGCACTGCACAGCAAGGCAGGGTCTCGGGGCCAGACCCACAGAGATATTTAGGGGCCTAACTTCTATTTCAGACTTCAGTGGGAGGCTGGTGCCTAAATAGGAGTTGAGCACCTGATTACCTTTGCAGGTCTGGGCTTGGGCAGAGGCAGCCAGGAGGTGTTCCATGTCCCCCGCCTGCCCACGGGAACCTCTGCTCCTCTCTGGCCGGCGGTCGAACCGTGGTGCGGTGCGACCCTGGTGTTGTGAAGTAGCCGTTCTCCGACTGGTGACGGCCTGATTCACAACACCAGCTGCTGCACGGCACCCAAGGGGTCCCCCGGCTGGGGTCCCCGCCGCCGGGCTCCTCTATGCTCTGCCCTCCTCCGGGGTCCATCTTCCACACCAATGCGTGCTGGAAAGCAAAGTGAGAGGGTTAGGTCCGTCGATGCCACAGGTTATATACTCCTGCCTGTTTAAAACACAAAAGTGTGAAGGGTGTATGTCTCTGAGGAGAAAAAAAAAAAGAAACAGAAGTGGCAAACTGGCTCTGCACTCAAGATCTACTGCTTCGCAGAGATGGCCCCTGCAGAGCGATGCCGGTAACGTGTACAGCTGTGCTCTTGCTATTCATTTCCTGCGCTCATCTCAGGAGGGTTGGAGCCTGGCAGGTGGGGGAAGCAACCTAGAAATTCAGCCAAGCCCTCAGAGACACGGGAGAAACAGGCTGCTTTTTCACAGATCCCAGGACGTTGTCAAAAGGAGAGCGGTGCCCCAGGGACCGCCTGGCTTCCCGAGCACGATGCCGCCATTAACCCTCACGTCTGCACCCTGTCCGCTCCTCTGAGGTGGGTGAGACATCAGCATGTCTGTGGTCTTCCCAGAAGTTGCCCAGTGTGTTGACATTCAGGAAGGTGCCTCCACCTCACAAAAGTCCTGCTGGGACCCATGAATGTCCCAGTCTGCAGGCCTTTCATTCCCCTCCAAGGCACCCATCCCTCAGGAGCTCGCAGAAGCTGAGGGACACAACCCACTGCTGCCCAGGAAAGCTGATCCTCTTTTAAAACCTCACATGGAGTTACGGATTCTGGGGCTTTCGTATTGCTCAAGGGAAGGAAAAAGAAATTTCCTTCGCCTGTGTAGGGCTGACGCTGGTGAGCACGCTGACCACGGTAGCCTGCATGCAGAGTGCCTCTCGGGCAGCACGAGAGAGTTCAGTGTTGCAGTGCTGCAGCACTATAGGAACAGCCCTGGGGAGAGCACAGGTCCAGGCAGTCCTGCAGCTTTTCAAGCAGACAAAAAAATGTGGAAGCGAACACCGGCTTCTCCCCGATTCCCCTCAAAATGCTGCACGGATGGTAAAATGACCTGCTTTAAATAGTCAGGTCATTCTTAAGAGGTTACCAACAACTCCTTATTGGGCTAAAATTCATGTAGGTACATGCAAAAAATTAGCAAATAATAAACTTCATCCTGTGTAATACAGACTTTCCTCAGCAACCAAAACCCGAAAGAGTTTCTGTGAATCACCTCTGGAGTATCCCTGGGATGAGGACCCATTGCAGGAGCCCTTAAGCAAACCAGACAAAAAGAAAGTGATGCAAAGCCTAGCAAACCTCCAGGGAGAAACTGCTGGTTTTTAATAGTTCTCCTGAAATGGGTTAGATGTGGAGGCAAAAATTCCGACCTTGCTGACAAAGGAAGCGTGTCCCCCCCCATCTGTGCCCACTGCCCAATTTAATCTGAAGGAAACTTCATGCACTGTCTTTGCCCTGCAGAGAAGGGAGACAAGGTCACATTTAGTCCCTGGGCAGAAGAGCGATTAACATATGCACTAACAGAAGACATCCCAGAGAGACAGGTTATGTAATTTAGTCACTGTAGGAAATGGAGCTAAATTTCTTGACACCTGTGCATGTGTGCACACTTACAAAGTCTAAGTCATGTTGTACTAACAGAGCTTTTATTTAAAGAGCAGTTTCTGGAATTTTAACACATTGAAAATACCAATGTATTTATATTTTATGCATATCTATTATTCAGCCTTCAACCCTGAAAGCAAGAGCCTGAAAGCTGAACTTGTGTTGTGGCTGGTGCTGATCGATGGTGACACGATAATGCCAGATGAAGGTGAATCGTCTCCCCTGAGCAGATCTTTCACCGCGTGTGGTGGCACTGAGCACACTTGACGAAGCACATTATGTCACACAGAGTAATGCCAAATACTTTTCGTATGTTCTCTGTTCCCTGGGAATGCTAAAGTCTGCCACCAGTACTGTGGGTGGGAAAAGAAAAACAAATGATACGAGCCTTTTTCAAGGTTGTTTAAATCCTTCTGAAACCTTTCAAGCAATCTGCGCTGAAGTATATCGGACTACTTAAAAAAAGCAGGCTACTGTATATGCATTGCTTGCTCCCCGAAGAAGCCAATTTAAAAGCGTTTTCAAGTAAAAAACAGTATTATATGTTGTACAAGTGAGAAATGAGCACTTAACTCTAAGGCTTTCTCTCCTCTTAATGTACCTGAGATGGAGGTTGGTTTTCTGCTTCTTTACCCCCTCGGTCAAAGACTCTGATGTAGTGTTAGAGTATGCCTGAGCTGAAATCTTAATATTCTCCCATTTTTACTTAGTATGATTTTATTCACTCATCTATTGGCAATAGGTTTCATGTTCTTTAACACTATGTGGCTTGAAAGCTTTCTTAATGACAGCTGAGTAACCAGCAGCTAGGGAACTGCATTCCCCCATGCCATCCGGCCAGCTGGGTCTAGAAGCGCTGAGGAAAACCACCAAAACCAAATATTTATATTAGGATGACACTAGTGCATTATGAGNTAGGAATTAGCATTTTTTTTATATTTAGAAACAGGAAAAGGTAACAAGAAACTGTGCCAACAAGCTGGTTTTTGTATGCTGAATTTCTGGGCGGTAAGCAGGACTCAGGTGCAGTGTCAGTGCAGGACTTGGGACATCAACTGCAAACCCACCCCACAAGGTTATTACCGTCCTTAATATCCCATGCAAATAGATTTCCTTGCTTTGGTCACAGCAGTCTATTAATTCAGCCCTCTTGTCTGGTACATCTTTATCCTCTGCAGGTTAATCCTGCCAAATTCCTTTGCTGTAGTACATGTCACACAGCATATAATATCCAACAATGCAATTTTGCTAATCCTGTTTTATCAGCTTTGTTGCCCTGTCTGGTCAATCCAATAGCGAAAAACTGCACATAAGGTTTTTGCCAAGATCTCCCTCTCTTTTGCCCCCCACCCCTCCCTTGTATGGTTTCAATTAAATGGTTTGAGAGCAGAACATAGCATTTGGATATCTGCCAATGTCCTTCAGAAGCAGAATGTCAAGGCACTTAATTATATAGGTCTCCCAATTCTTTCAGGCGCCCCACCTACCCAGTCAACCAAATTTACTAAATGCAAGTGTAAAAAATCAGCTCAAATCTCTTTTTAAAACACTCTCCACGCATTAAGGACTTGAAGACGGCTGAATAGCGATATATTTATCGCCCATTATCTCACTAAAAGATTAAACAAATGAGTAAAGACTGTCTCATTAACAGTTCTTTGTTGTCTTGTTTACTGTTTAGTGGACTCATTAACATTAATTATTAGAAGAGGAACACCAATTATTGCAATAACCTTTGTCAAGCCTAGGAAACTGACTGCTAAACAACAAACGGATCCATGTTTATCAGGTAGGATTTCCGTGATAGAAAGAAGAAAAAGTAAAGACCCCGAAATCCTCGACGCTGCTCTAGGCAGCAGAGATCCAGTGTCGCTTGTTAATTCTGGCATCAGCAGAGCATCCTGCTCAAGACCTCTGGACAGAGAATAAAAGGGTAAGTAAATTCTGAGCTTAAGTCCACAAGACTTGCTTACCCAGCTCTAAGTGGCGAGATGTGAACAAAGGGATCCCTACGTCCTCTGGCGCTCACCAGGCTGTATTTATTACACTAATTATTTTAACGCAGGGAACAGCCCTTTCTCTCCCTCGTCATCAGCGCAGTGCGTATGCTTGTATAAATATAACGCAGACTGCAGTATCGATTTCAGGATTCTCCGTCAACACGCTGCTAGAGCTGACTGCTTTACTGCCTCAGGAGAAGGGCATTTTTACACTGTTACAAGATGTTATGGCTTGAGCCCCCCACTCCTCCTCCTCCCTCAGATTTCTTTTTCCTTTTGAGAAAACCAATCCCAGGTGGAGATCTCCTCCTCTGCCTGAGCAGAGATTCAACGCTGTATCAGTATTTTAAACACACCATATTTTTCAGCCGCTCTGGCAGGAGTTAAATATCAGCAGTAGTACATCCATTATTTAAAATACCGTGAGGAAGAAGGCTGAGTCACTTAGCTGGATCTGTCACCTCCGACCCTGTTTCTCGGCCTAAATACAAGTGCCAGCCTGTGCCCAAGAACGAAACGAACCTTTTCAGAAGGACCCTGAGCCAAATCCAGGGCTTGTAAGATTATGTTTATATACAAATAGAAACAAGGGCAGCTAAGCGCTGCACTTTTTGCAGATGCTTCTGCAGCCACACGCTGTGAGCTACTGAGAGCGAATACACAGACAGCTCCTTACGCCAGCCAGGTTTTAAAGAAAAAACCTTGCAATTTCTGAAAAGCTGCCCTGTGATGGCCACCCCGTGCTTGGCATCACCAGGAGCCTTCCTCCTCATCCCACAGCTCCACCAGCGTGGTCCACCAACACCTTCCCCTCGTAGCGCATCGGCTCTGCCTGGATCTCCCTGCTAATTAAAATGTGAAACAATTAAGCTGTTTGCTAAATTGGCGATTCTGGCCCTACAGCCTCCTGGCTGGAGAGAGGTCCGCAGGGACAGCGTAGCCTGTTACCTCGGCATGAATTTGTGCTGACAGGACAGTCCATCCGTCCTCACGTCTTTAGACAGCTATGCTTACCTAGCAGAATGTAAACATCTCTGAACTTTGCTTACTGGATAAAAGGAAGCATTAGTTTCCTATTGCATTTCCTCCTACAAGATCAATCATACATGCGGGCTAGACACAGCATCCCTATGTCTGTAATTAATCTCGTAAAGGAAGAACATCTCCTCTCAATCGATTGCTCTATTTGTATGCGGCCTTCCTGCAAGAGAGGGAGTAGAAGAAGAAAATAAAAGCTGGTAGCAGAATAATAATCAGCTGATCCCTTAATAAAGGCTGGTACGTGCTACATATGCGCAGCAAGATGCTTTTTTAGTGAGCTGATTCTCTGTTGGAAAAATCACCTTGTAATCAATGTTGATCATTAACACCGTGGACTTCAGGATTGCTTTTTAGATGTCCTGATAGAAGGACTTTGTTTCACCACGGTGAAATTCAAAAGGATTTTCTGGCTTTTTTCTGATGTTTTCACCGACACAACACATGTGTACTTCAAAATACTCTTCCAGGTGCTTTACTGTATCTTGCTAAGTGTTACCAATCGCAGACAACAAAACCGACCATCTCACGGTTTGTACACTGCCCTGTTTGCACACAGGAGACTCCTTCCCACCAACACACCTGCTCACCACAAAGGGCATCTCGTTCACATTTTCCTCGCTGTCTATGGGAATGTTTAAAATCCAGGCTAAGGAAATATTTGTTAAAAAACAAACCAAAAACCCCACAGCTGCTAGGTCATCTACTTTATGAAGAATAATTTCTTGCCCTCTCAGGGAAAGAGGTGTGTGCAAAGTGACTGCTCTGAGGCTGACTGAGACTCAAACTAGTGGGCAGAGGGACCCAAACACACAGTGCTTAAAAAAAAAGGGAAAGCAAGAGCTCTTCAGCAGTTCCTAGGACCCAGGCCTGACTCTTGCTACCATTTTAGATCTGTCCGTTTCATTGCACAAAATGCATTGAGCTCATTGACATTTACATTGGGCCAGCATGTTCTTCATAATGAGAAAATAAATAGTCTCCAAAACATGTTTAGATGAAACGTACAGTTCTGATAGGCACCGTACTAGTCTAGGATGTCACTGCACATTTTGATTTAAAGTAGCAATACAAAGATTTGCTTGCTGAATGCAATATTGAGACAAGTCAGTGCCTTTCCCCCATTAACTGAGTAGCAGCAGGACAGGGCTGCTACCGTTCATGACAGACCTCACACTGTGGTACTTCACACAACCTGCTTTACAGGCTTGGAGATTAGGGTCTAATGCTTATATGATCAAATATTCAGAAGTATTGAACTGTACATGTCTGGGAGGAGGAAGAAAACCCCATACATTTTAGGAAACTGGTTTACAACAATAGAGAACTGTGCAAGTAAAACAGCACTTTAAAATAAAATGCAGGCATGGTATTATCTACCTGGTTGCCAACACTACAGCCACATCAGCAGGGCCTGTGAAGACCTGGAAGTGTCCTTCTGCCCACCATCATCCCGCCACTGGAGCAGGTAACAACGTGGTCCTTGCTACATGCTCTGCTACAGTACGGCCTCTTCAGGGACAGAGGCTTATCGTTTTTATTTTGTACTGTTCCTTTTTAATTTAAACACCTTTTAGCTCTAGAAAAATTAAAGTTTTGCCTCAAAGGAAAAAGGATCTCAAATATGCACAAAATACTTCAGTGTACTTAAATAATGCAGCCTTCATTTAGATATATATGTGATTTTCATACAGAATTGGATGCCAACGCCTCCATTTTAGAAACCCTTTATCAGAAAATACTCACATCTACGTGATAACAAGCCAGCTTTCATCTGGGAAATCTATGGCCTGTTACCAGATTGCCTGTTCATTGTTTAGAGGACTTACCAGCAAAATCAAGTGACAAACCACCAATTTGAATCTTTCTGCCTCTATCCACCCGCCCCCCCTGTGGGACAGAGGCACAGCCCCTGGACCGATGGTGCTCACACCTAACCCAAAATGATGGGCACTTCAGGAAGAGCATTGGGGCACCCAGCCCTTGCCTCTTCCTCCCTCCTGGCTGCACCGAAGGGTATCCTCCCTCACCAGCAGCACGGAGATTTCCACAGCCGCAAGATGAGCAGAGTCTCGGACACCTGCATCGCTCTTTGGATGCCTCCTCTCTGCCCCTCCTGTATCAAGGAAGTCCTGGATGAAAAGTGTAAAGGTGCAGCAATTCAGTAAGAAGCATCCCACTTCCCCCATGTTCTGTAACCCAGCATACTGAGCATCATCCTCACTGATGGAGGAGGGAGCTGCTCCACACTTTCCCTGCTTTGCTCAGTCCCTGGGTTGTGACAGTCCCAGGTGAGCCCCACCCCCGCCCCGAGCTATCACTAAAATTAAGGCGCTGTTCAAATGTACAATGTTTGATAAGGTGCAGAGAAGATACAGTCCGGCCACAAGCCACTGGCAATATAAAATAAGAACATGGCAAGCATTCGACTAAAGGGCAAACGGTAGGCCCAGGGCTGGGTACTGAGTGTTAACCTATGCTTTCTCTCTGGGCCTCTTTAACAGGGGACTTCAAGACACTTGGCTGACTTGGAAGTTTTGATGCCTCTCCAATTGCCTTCAGGCTGTAAATCTTAGAAGATGAGATTTTCCTGTGGCATTTGACTTTTCTGGCTGAAACCCAAAGAGCTCAGGGGAGCAGACAGAACGGAGGTGAAAGTAACCCACTAAAAATGATAATACATTCACTGCACCTTCTGAGTAAAACTTGCGTAGAGTGCGAAAGGAAAGGTCTTTTCTTACTCATATTTCCTCCATATCCATGTGACCATCACTGTCCTTTGCTCCTATGTGTATTGCTCTCAAGTCTGGAAGACCAGTAAATGCAAACCTTCTTCAGGCTGCAATTAATTTCTCAATCTTAATGACTGAAGAGACAGTCCTTCTCCTCATCTCTCTGCTTTAATAAAATCAAATTTTTTCCCTCCGGCCCTCAGCCAAATGCCACAGGTACCTTCAACTCTTGCCCACTACACCTTTAACAGCCAAGTCATAGTCCAGGGATAGGGACAGCTAACATAACATGATGCCCAGGTTAACAGAAGGTCTAACAAAGCCGTAGGTATTTGAGATTTTCTTCAGTGTTGTGGCATGGTGCCTCGCCTAAGGGAACACTGCTACAGTCTTCAGTGGATGGGAAAGATGTTCAACATTCAGGAGAGGACTTCAAGGATCAGCAAGGATATTGTAGGTCAGGACAGAGATGCACCAGCAGAGTTTAATGGGCAAGGGTTTTTTTGGGTCTGTGACCTTATACGAATATAGAGGCTTTGATTTTTTAGCAAAGGGGGTTAGACATGATGGACACAGTAGAGCCTTACATGGATAAAAGGATGGAAGCATGTTCTTTACACACTTTCAAACCAAATTACACTGAGATCAGAAATACCAGAAAAGTTGACCAGGGGTCTTACAGTGCTCCTTCTCAGGAAAAAAAGACCCCAAACTCCTCCAAATTCCATCTGCTGTTTGTTATGCTTCTTTCACAAGTAGCTACCCTTCTGTTCCCAGACCTACAGAGGCTGGAGAGACACATTTCTCAAAGCAAGCAGGAAGATAACAGAATTACTCAGTTCTGTTGAAGCCAGATAAAAACCACAATCAGCATAAGAATTCAAAATTACATCCCTAATGAAATGTAGTTTCTGGTCCCAGATATTTTTTCCTAAAAAAAAACCAAACAAACCCAAACCCAAACCATCCCCAAACAAACCAAAACAAAAAACCAACCCAAAGCAACTCTTAAGGATAAGTATGCAAGAGCTTCCCTTTCCTTTGCAGAGACCACACTGCAATCTATGTTAGTGCAAGCCAGCTGTACAAAGCCATCCCCTCTTTTGTTACCAAACCAGTGAAAAAACATGAATCAAAGTGCAAATACTTCAGAGATTTCCCATTAAAGCTGCAAACTTGACAGAGAATCACATATGGTCACTTGTACCACAAACGTGAAGCCACAGTCCTAAATTCAGCTGGTCTCCTTTATCACAACAGGATGCATCTGTCTAGCAGTAGTCACCAAAAGAATGAAGTAATCTAGGATCTTGAAGGTAACAAGTTGGAAGGAGGCATGTTTGAAGATTTCAGCTTAATTAATGGCAATGAGTTTTATTATCCTCTGCCTCCAGTTTTGCTCTTAGCTCTTTTTCTGACTTACTCTCTATTAATGAACAGAATATAATCAGGAAAACTAAGCATAAGAGAGTTCAACCATTTTTTGAAAAAACAAACAAACAAAAACCAAACCCCCACCCCCCAAACCACCATGTATTTGGGATTTTTACTATACAATATTCATGTCTTTATGTGTATGTGTTATTATGGCACTAATCTGTTTAACACAAGCAAGCACAAGTATCTGAAGATGAGAATCTGTACCTAAAGACATAGCTGACAAAACATACTCAAATGTGCAAATAGGATGCTCGGGAATGAAGCTACACTTGGGTTATTTGCACAAGTAAGGTTGTTTTTTTTCTTCCCCAGCAGAGCTGACAATAAAAGTACTCCTGTCATCATCACAGCCTTCTGCAATGTTAACATGACTTTTTCTCTGTGTGTGCATGTATGCAGGCAGCTTTTGTTAGCATTTGTCTACAAAATTATAATACGTGTCTTTCCTTGTGCACTGGCTTGTGTGATAGTGGTTTAAAAGCAAAAACCAAGCCTTGTTTTTAATATAGTGCTATCAGAGGCATCTCTCTTGTGGAGGTGTTACGGCCATCTAGCAGACACCTAGATGAGATATGCGCTTCTTTGGAGAGATATTGCCACAAAGTGTTTGAGAGAAAGAATGGATGCTTAGCTAATAGATGCGCATAATTACTAATCTGTGATGCTCCTTAATGGGAGATTTTGACAGGCAGTTTTGAGAGGTATCATAAAGACATGCAATAGTGCTGCTGAGTTTGCGACTCATTCCCCTGGAATCCGCCAAGCTTAACTTTTATTAGCTATAGGTTTTTTTTTTCCACCTTCAAGAAATATTTGGAGATGCCAGCCCATCGCTGCCCTCCCCTCCTGAAGAAACATGTCAGAACACAAATGTGCATCCAGATTTCCCTTGTCTGCACGTGCTGGGCACGAGTGCTGCATCACAACCACGCAGAGATGCTTCTAGTGGAGGGGAACGCTGTTCCTGTTGTGAGAGAGGTTAACATAAAGAGGGCATTACAGAAATGAAATGGAGTTGCCAATATGGAAAACCAATTCCTACCTAAGGTGGAAAACTTAAGGAGAGACAGGGTGTTGCCACAGAAACACATCTTGGGAGGCTGATCACCCTAACTCAGAGTGGAAGTATGGGGGACCACGTTTTGCTCTCAATATTGGTGCTGCAAAACCATATAAACCGGTTGGGTGTAATGGAAAAGACCTGAAACTCAGAGGTGAGTAACTGGCCATATTTCCTGTGCCTTTCCTCTGCATCCCTGCGTGCCAGCACAGCTGAGGGCAAGATTTCTGATTCTTGCTATTCCAGTCCTGGAGAGACAGGGTGGCCTGATTCACTGCTCAGCTGGTTTTGCTCCTGTGATTTCAGGGGATGGCCTAGATGCGCTGCAAGGAATTAACCTCTCGCCCTCCTTCCTGCGCTCGCCATTCGGTTGGGAAGTGCAATATCGAAAGAAACCGCTATGACGACACATCTTGCTGTGGTAGGCACAAAGCACAAAAAATCCACGCCCTGCTTGCAGACCGTTTTGAGCATTTTAAAGCAATGTACATTTGCTTTTTGTCCCTGTCTTTCCTTTGCATTTCCGTCATACCTGGCCACCCTTGCAGGAGGTGATCATTCTTGCTAAAATCTCTCATTTGCCTCACTGTCCATCCCAACACCAAAGCATCCCAGTGCTTTGAACAAGCAACCAAGAAGCTCCCGTCTTAACAGAGCAAAATGTGACTTTGAAAAAGCTCAGGACACCAGGCTTGTGACAGGTTAATGTGGACTATTTTGAAGGTGAAATGGAGGCATTGAGATCTGAGGGCAGCACGTGGCACTCTCCCAACTGCAGTTCATGACGAAAAAGGCCACTGAGTGTCTGCGGCATATTGGGAGCCCTGTCATGTATTGCAAACATATTCTGAAAGGTTTTATAAATAAATCGAAAGGAGGTTATTAAATGCACTATTCTGTGTACAAAAGGCATGAAAAAAGTGTTGTGAATTGGGTAAGTAAATAGAAGTCTAACTGCAAATAATAAAATTACATAAATAATATAAGAATGATGACTAGATTGCTGTATTTTGAGTGGATTTGAGGCAGATGTGAAACAGGTGGTAATTATTTGCTACAAAGTAACTGCAATTTACTTGAATTAACTGCATAATACATTTTGGCCACAAATCCTTGAATTAACGCAATCTTTTCCGAACTTCTTTAGGGAAAAAAAATAGTAGCATATCAAGTCGCATTTTACCACTGCACTTGCATTTTTTTTATCCTCAATAAAATACAAACGCTCAGGCAGACCTCTGAGGTCAGGCAAGCTGGCACGGCAGCAAAGCCTAGGATTTCCAGGCAGAAAATGAGTGCTGGCTCCATGCACGAGCTCCCTTCCTGCTGGTTTCACCCCGAACACCAACACGGAGGACCACACCATGTCTCCAGCTGCTGTGCCCAGAAATTTCACTCCGGGCACCTCCATGGGCCATGCTATGGGCTTGCAGGGTTACACCTGCAGCTCTATTTCTCAGTCACGGACATACCTACTCCATCTCTCCTGGTTTCAGGCATGTAAACTAATTACAATGATGTTCCAGTGGAAACTTCCTCTTCAATTTGGCACGCTATTCTTTCAGCACACAATGATGAAAAATCTTAATTTGATTCAGATGAGCCTGTTAGCTGTATTAATAAATTAAAACACCAAAAATAAGAATAGCAGTGCCTGAAACTCCACCAGCAAAAAAAGCATTAAGCAAAAAGTATTAAACCTACTGTGCAAGGCATGTATTTGCTATATTTAGCTTTTTACCCTACAGGATGATAATCCTGAAATGGAATGAAAAACGTGCTGAATCACTACATCTAAAAAAATGTATTCTTCAAGCAAAATGTGCCAGCCACATAAAACTGAATCTGAGTGCTTTTTGCCCTACATTAAAATACTTACTGAACTGAAAGAAGTATTAAGGAATACCTGAGACCTTCCCAAATGCATGGTTCAGAGGAGCGGTGAATTAAATCAGAATTCATGTACTCGGAAGTTGGTATTCAAATTGTTTTGCAAAAGGAGCACTCTATCTGTTTTGATAACCCAACGAACCGTGACTGCTTCAGAATACATGCATTATGAATATTGGATCCCGTACTGCCTCCCTTATTCAGGAATAAGGGCAAGAAAGCTGACTTTGGCGACACTATTCACACACGTTAGGATTTAGTCCTGCAAATCCTTCATCCAGTGGCGACGCTGATAAAATTGTGGGGAAAAAATGCAGATCCGCGCCGTAATTTGCAAAAGTCTTGTATATGAAACTTGTCAAACACGCGGGCAATGCGCATAAACAGAGCAAGTCTCTAAAAATGCAGACAAATGCTAAATTTTTGAAGACATATTTTAAAACAGGAAGCATATTTTGTCAGCTAGAGAATTACTTTTAGAGAAACTAAATGTATCAGGTTCCTACCTTGCTTGAATAAGCAGTGCTATGGTACCATATGGCAATTTCCACCAATGGTAGCAATAATATCTTTTTTAAAATAATAACCTTTTTCCTCTCAACAAGTTTTACAGATGAGTATAGGAAAAAACCCACACTTGAATTAAGCAGATGCTTATGACATTCCTCCTGGCAATATAATGTGATTTATTGAGTTATACTGCAGTCTTCAGCTTTTTAACCAGATTAAGGCTGAAAAGAAGCTGGCAACTAAAACATTTTTCCATTTTTATTTATATTATATTTAGTTATGTTATATTTTTAGTTAAATAAACTTGTGGAAGAGTACAGAAGCTACAAGACCTAATGGCCTGGATACGTAATTAATCAGATTTGAAAAGCAAGGACCATTTATCTACATAAAACAAATAGAATCTATTCTATTAAGCTAACCCATTCAAATCACAAACCTGACTGCTGCTAGTGAGAATATTTTGCTTGGCAAAGGTCCTAAAGGTTCTAAAATTATGTACGCTATTTTTATTTCCTCCTTGGATTGGATTAGTTACTAAGCAACTGAGAGTTCAGTTCTGTTGGTTAACAGCCATACTGTATTTCATAAAATCGGTTACTGTATAGGACCTAAGTGACCGTGAAGAAAAGATAGTACAGTGGTCTTTTGGAGGCTATTTGCTTGTGAATGGTTTTGTACAACCAACTGTCCTGGCTTACATTTTAAATGCGCATAATTACTATCTAGGTTGCAAATTTTTTAAGTTTTATCTCTAGGTTATTATATTTTTAAGAAAAGAGGGATCTTTAAGTCAGTGTCCTCCTTGACAAGACATAACTTTTCATTTCCTAAAGAAGTCACTAAGGAATTGAAACTATATCAGTGTAAAGCTTGCTGTTTGGTGCATTAAACAGAAATAGGACACAGTTTAAAAATAATAATAAAAAAAAAAGGTAAAAAGCAGCAGGGAAGGTAAAGAAGATGCCCTGAAATAGCTCTCACTCCTGAAACTGGACAAGAATTCTGGCATAAAGGCGGAATACCAGTAGCATCCTTTAAGGCACATCCAAAGGTCCTATCTTTAGCTGATCGGTTGCTATCACTTGTAAGTACATATGTTCTTTGTATGGCCACATTAGGGAGGAAAAAATACTTCCAAGCCTCTCGGGACTGTGAAGCGTGCTGCTTACTGATGCTGAAGCCTTACAAAAGCTCCACTGTGTGCCAAGCTGTTCAACTTCACAAACTACCTGCCAAGGCCACCTTAAATAGCGTAAAATGTGGAACTGATGGGTGGTTTGATGGTTGCTTCCTTTGGCCTGGGTGTTTCTTGGTAACTTCAGACTCTGTCAGCTCAACCCAGCCTCCTCCTTTTGCAAACTCACTCCTGTTTGAAGATGATGTTATTTCCAACACCCCCTCCCCCTGCCTTTTTTTTTAAACCACAGATGAAGCCTCTGACACATAGGAGGAATGAAATACTCACTTTTACATAAGTTTACTTTGGGAGAATGTGTACCACCAGACATACCCTGGCACCTTTTTTGAAATAAAAGACCCCGCCTACATAAGTTAGTTTCCTCTCTCTCCCAGTCAGCTAATTGCCACTTTTCTGCAGTGATGGGGTGCTGTGGCTGTGGTTCACAAAGGTGCTCAGACACTCCTCAGCTAGGCAAAGCCCAGGGATCCTTCTGGGCTGGATGTGAAGAGCACACACTTGTGTAACCAGCTGTTGCGTCAAGCATCTTCCCCGCCCATATGCAGCTAGGTCAGGTGAACTGCCTTCCTTCCCAGCCTACAAGAAATAAACCCTGTTAAAGCTGGCAAGGCATTTCTGAGCTCAGGATGCACCAAGTACCTAACTTTGCTTGCTTAGTTGTGAGGAAAAACCAATCTGAAGCAAAGGGGTTGCCTGGCAGGGCTTCTCTTCCCCGTGCAAATCACAAGGAAATACCCGGTTGAGCAGAGGGACAGAGAGAGATGCTGGAGTGCATATCAGTCCTGCAGCTGCCTGTGCCATCCGTTTCTTCTAGGCAGTGTGTTTACGCTCATACCCATAAATAGACACTACTGGATGATGATAGAAATAATTGGAAATGCTTAAAACAGCTACTCCATAAATCATTTGCATTCACTGGGTTCCACCTGGGCCCTTGCTGTACTTTCCTTCCCCTGCTCGCTTTGACAGGCAGCACACAAAATGGGTCATTTTCTGCTACCCTGAATATTTTATTGCTAAAAAGGGAAAAGCAAAAGGTTGGTGTTCAAAGGGATTCCTTGTCTGCATCTCTTCGCAACTTCAGCAATCTGGGCAATCTCAGGAGCAGACCTTTCAAGATGCACACAAGACCTCTGACAAAATTGCTGCCCCTACATCACAGTGATTCCTTCTGTGTGGCTCCTTGCTGTCTCAAGGCTACCATGCACGCAAAAAAAATCTACTTGTAGATACTAAAGCTGACCCACAGCATGTAGTGCGCTGTTCTGGAAACTAGTTCAGGCAATTCAGCTCCTTCTTTCAACTACAGTCGATTCTTTAAGCATCACTCTTCTGCAAGTTTTGAATAAAACAACACTTAAAGAACCATTAGTGATGCTTAAAGAATGCCTACATAGGTACCAGGCCACCCGACCGCAAGACAAAAAAGAGTCTACCTTCCTGCAACCTAAGCAGCAGCACACTTGCACTGAAACCTGCTCACTTAAGGACCCACAAGCTCTGCACAAGCAAAGACCATTACCTGAAATCTGACAAATGAGCTATTTCAAAATCAAAGGGAAGGGAAAAAATCCATAGTTGTAATGCCTCCCACCTCTGCTCTCTGGCCAGTGGCAGGGAGAGTGAAATTTCAATCACTTCTGTGGTCCCATTTAAGCCCAAAGCAGGCAGAGCTTTGTCAGTGAGAGCCAACACTACAAATGCCGTCAGGAGCACTGATGCCTTTTTTCAACAAAGTACTGCACCACAAAATAGACTGCTGGGTGACCCAAAATAAATGCACTTTGCGTACATTTGGGTACAAAGCACGTTTAATTTAAATTCTAGGAACCTCTTGGCTTTTCCATCAGGAATTCCTAAGGGATTATCCTGAGTCAGCCGGGAACGGGACAGCAGACACAGAAGATCCTACAGGGTTGATACTGGGGAAGATGGGGAAGGAGGGCAAGCAGTGTCTCAGCACCTGCTAAACCACTATAGTAATTTGTTTGACTATGTCAATGATGTTTAAATACTGATGTTGAATAGCAACATGAATCAAGTGTACTGGAAAACATGAAGCATTTAAAAATCAATGGGGAAAGTATGAGATGCTGATCTGCAGTTCTACTAAAGAAAAGTCAGCATTGCTAGTAGACACGCTACACTGTGAAACCTCAAAAGCAAGGCAGTACCCTAACACAAAGCAAAGCACAAAGCCAGTCCTTAGCTAGCTTTTTTAGGGTCAGCTTCTCTTGCTTCACCAAACCCTTGCCTTAATGTGCACCAACACAGCAGTGCCACTGAGAGCATAACGGCCAAGCAAAGTTAATGCACTTGCAGTTATAGGCACTGTTAGTCCCAAGAAATAGTATCAGAACCAACGTTTCAACACCAGGTTTGCCGCTTTGCAAACTGACTGTTGTACCATCTCTTACAAGCCCACAAGCACACCACAGGAAAGCCCTTCAGAGATCCCTTTTACCAGATGCAATCCTGCAAAACCTGTGAGCAAGACTGACTAGGAGGTCTTCATTTTTTGGAATGTACACGGTCCTCCTGACTTTAGCAGGACCGCTCACGCCCAGGTCTACTTGATCCACAGCTGAACTTTCAAAAACTTCTTATTTTGAAGAAAAGAAATGAAGCAAGGAGGTTCAACCTTACAAAGGAAGGAATTCTAATAGAAATGCCTCACCAAGTGTGAACTCTTCTAGACCTTCAATTTTATTTTCCAGTGACTCCCAGGACTTCCCTGCAGTGGGGTATCATCACCTATTTCCGTGCAGCAGCAGCTTCACCCTTGCAGCTCTAGCTCTAACTGCCCACATGCAGTAACACTCATACCACACTACACAGGAACTCAAATTGCGTTTTTTGATTTTCAAGTTAATCCATTCCCCACACCATACCCATGCAAGCCAGGCTGCTGATGTAAATGGGAGCACTTGCAGGTTTGCAAAATCAGGTCACAAGGAAGAAAAAAAAAAAAATCCTGTTTTGTAATGCCTGAAGAAGGTACATGTGGGAGAGATGGGGTTTCTTTTCTAGGAAAAGAAATATGCAGTGAAACTCAAGGAAAGGAAAATGAAGCCTCGCTTCTGAATTGAGACAAACTGCTGTCTTACTGGCACAAGTAAATTAAAGGTGAAGGCTTTGTCAGGAGCTGTGGTCTGTGGAAGACAGCTAGAGAAGAAGAATTTAAGATTTCTGGGACAGGAAAAGTCACAAGAGACGAACATTGTATGATTTAATTATCCAACTGGAGGGATATATTAAGCTTTTGACTTGGAGCTGCATATAAAGAGAGCAATTAGACTTCTCTTTAAGAAAATTAGCATATGGTTTAAGAAGGGAGTAATACTTTAAAATACTAGTATGAAATTGTTACTTATATGCAATGGTAATAGAGCTGTATGCTATACGGATTGAACTAGATGCTCCATTGTTTTATATCAGTATTCCTTTTCCGAGGCCAAAAGACCTTGTGCTGGTTTGCATTGTTAGAAGATCTGCCCCAATCAGTCCATTTTCAGTGCGGACACAGCCTCCACCTTTCGCTAAAGTTGTCCCCATTTCCAAACCCACACGGCTGCTATGTATCTTGGATATGTATTATTCATAGATTATTAATCTCCTTAAAATTGGTATATGCTTTGAATCTGCTCTTGAAATGGGTTCTGCATATAAGCATACATGCTTAGCTTGGGTTCAAGTTTTCGTGACAGACTTTTGTATAATAGTACACTGTATGAATAATCCACTCTTCTTCTTATAAGGGGTGTGTGTGTGTGTGTGTATACATATGCACCTTTACTCTCCAGGCTCTGCTGGCACTGCATTAAACAATTCCAATGAGATGAAGTGCTAAACTTTCAGAAAAACCCAAAACCATCTCCATCAAGTTTCAGATTTTCCAAGACAGTAAACCAGTATGAGTCCTTTGACCAAAATAAACCCCTGCCAATCTATTCTAGCTAGGGAACAAGCCCTAAATCATTAGAAAAATACTTAGTAATAGATTTAAGGTTTAAATTAAGTGATTTTCCAGATCAGGAGTTATTCTCTACACTGTGCACCAACTTTCAATAAACTATGCCCTCTGTTTGGAAACCTATAAAAAATTATTGAGAGAGATCTCATCAGTACAGAGGCGAGTGCTTTTGACCCCGTGTAAGATTTTGTTACGGCATCCTTATTTGAACAAGTAACAATTCTGAGGAAGTCAGTGTTTGCTCTGCTATCGTATTTCTATCTAGCAGCACTTTCCAGAGCAAAGAAATTGCTCTATCATGCGTGCAGAAGCACTTGGCTTGCACATAAGAAGTCCCTGGAGGGTTAAAAAAACCCCCAACACTTTTTGAAACCCTATCAACAACATGCACACAAATTGCACACCAAAGAACTGGCTAGTATAAATTTGAATGCATTTATTACCCAAGTGAGGAGCAAGACAGTAACTCTGAAGCAACAATCTCTCCTTTTTGTGTAACTTACTGTCCAACAAAATGTTTTATGGTATTTTACCATACACTTTTATGGTCAGCTAGTTAACTTCTCTAAACTAATGAAAAAAAAGAAAAAAATCAGTGCAGGTTTTAATGCGTTACTATAAGCACACATTAGTTTAATTTTCCATTGAACAGATTCACACAGCCTTGGGATCTCAATGGTAAAAACCCAATGTGATTTAACCTCTTTTATACAGAAAATGGGTTGATGGAAAGAATATATAACATCTGCAGCTTTACATATTTCTTATATTCACCAAGTTTTTATTAGTAGTAGTACTGGAGGGGAAAACATTAAGAGTAAACACACACGTGAAAGGTATCACTGTGTTAGTCACCAGTTAGGAACTCGATCTTGTACATAACTTCTCACTCTAACACAGCACCAAAAATGACTAGGATGTATGTTTACAGTGGAAAATAGCAGCTCTCCCTTTTATAAGTCAGATAGCCTGACTTATTCTGAGCTGAATTTCAGTTACGAACATTTTTTAAAGTATTACAGCAGTAAGCATCAAGATGACCGAGGTCGCTGTGGGAAAGCTTCCTGGGTGGACGTCAACTGTTGAGGTGCCACTGGCATCAACTGAGCCACTGACGTGGTCCTCATCTGCTCCCAGGGGACAGCCCAGGCAGGAGCAAACATGTGCTCAGGCTGCAGCTCTCAGGGATACACCCCAAAAGCCTTGTGCCGGCGGGAACCGATCCGTTCACCCACACGTTGCACTGGTGCCCCGCCAGAACAGACCACTCACTACTGAGCAGGAGCGGGTCTTTAGGACTAGGTAACTTCGTGCTTTTCTGCTTCTGTGCTGACGCTTGCTGCTTGGATGTCTTGACTTAAACCCTCTTTTTTTTTTTTTTTTCCTTTATTTGTGCAAATCCTTGAAAATGCTGCTTTGTACCTATTCAGAGCTGCCCTTTGGGAGCGGGTTTTTGTAACAGCTGCCCAAGATGACAGGTGAATGTTTATCTCTCTGTGTCCTTTAGTAGTGCAACTGCCCTCACCTCCCACCCTGCAGGTCGAGTTCATATGGTCCAGGAAGCGCTTCCGAGGAAGCTGTTAGAGAAATGCAGGGAGCGGGCTGTGGCTGCCAGATGGCTATGTATCTCTCTCTCTCTCATCCCCTGGCGCTACCCCATCACGCAGCATCAACTGTGAGCTTCAGTGGGAAATTAATTCCCTCCCCTGCTTCTACTCAGGAAACTTTCCACTCCACATTTTAAGTTTACAGCCATGCATCACTAAATAAGCACCAAGAAGGGGGAAGACAGCCACGCTGATGTTAAGTGACTTGCTCAACGTCAAATGGCAGCCAGTAGCAGAGCCAGGAATATGACCCCGGGTCCCGCACGGTGCAGGCTGCGAGCGGCAGCAGCACCCACAGGCGCTGGAAGGCAGGGAGCAGGTTTGCACAGCCCACACCAAGGGTCAGTAATGCCACGTAACAGTAAGGCATTCCTGGCAGAGGTGCAGCTGTATCAGATTTGCTCTTTTGCAGCTACATTTGCTAGTACAAAGTTTTGCATACACTTCTGAAAGTGAGCGTGTGGTGAGGACTATGCTCGAGTATTCAATGCCTTGTTTTTTTGCTGTCTAACACCACCAACAGTAGCCCATACAGAAACCTACTCAGACTTGACTATTTGGAAAAGACAAAAGATCGTGTTATTCCCAGGAAAAAACAAAATGACCTCCCCATCTTTTTCTATGTTCAGGACAGAAGGCTGAGTACAAAGTATCATGGATATAATTTAGCAAATACAGGCTGTAAATACTTATTTAATGCAGTATTTTTATAATACACTGGCCCAAGCCTTTCTTTTGCATAACACGGTTGGATACCAAGGTCTTACAGGGGCACATGTCTTCCTCGCAATCCTCTACGTTCCTGTACGTACTGGTCATAAGGGAGGAACAGTATGCCTGAATTACTGCTAGCATGGGCGCGAAATATATTAATGCAGATCTTAAAAAGACTAGTTTTGGAGGTTTATAAAAACCTATATATTCTTTTGTACAATTAGTTCTGGCAGCAAGTCCTTTAATCCAATAAAGCCTCATTATGTGAATAACAGACCTCACACAACATGCAAATCATATAGTTCCTGTAAAGCAGCCCATGTGAGTGTGAAATAGCTGTCAAGAACACAGGTCTGGGCTGAAATTATCCCCAGTGCAAAGGCAAGGGATTCACACTGAGTCAGACCTCTCTTACAACATCCATGGGCTCGGAGCTCACTGCAGAAAACAGGACACCCTCTATGGATTTCAACGGGCCTCGTGAAAAGCACCCTAAAGGGGGCTTCTTTCCAGTCTCGGGCCACCCAGACAAAGTTATTCACTGTGTCCTATTACTGGGCAAGGAAGAACCTCTGCTGTTGCAACAACAGAAATGACCACACGGTGCAAGAATGATGACCTCGCAGCAAGCTTCCAACCAAAACGTCCTTAGGTGAGTAGTCTCCTTTCATGTTATAGGGGCTACACCCAGCAAGCGATGA
This sequence comes from Pandion haliaetus, assembly GCA_013401275.1. Classification (NCBI taxonomy): domain Eukaryota; kingdom Metazoa; phylum Chordata; class Aves; order Accipitriformes; family Pandionidae; genus Pandion; species Pandion haliaetus. The sequence continues at coordinate 137,201 of VYZV01023246.1, read as the reverse complement.
GAGTTGAGCAACTCTGGCTTCTTTGTCAGACCTCTGGCCAGTGGCAAGAGAAAAATGAAGGCTACGAGAACACAAAACTTGTGAGCTCCAAAGCCCCATGTTTCAGAGGGATATAAGAGGACACGCTGTCCCCATTAAAAACAGAGCCCTGTGTGCAGAAATGAACCTCAGCCAATGCCCTGCCATCTCCCAGAACAAATCAACTGCCACAAACATGCAGAGAAACACTGTGTGGATTTTTTTTTTAAATTGAAAAATAAAAAGGATACTGCTATTGTGTTTTGAAATTTTATGATCTCTTGACCTTAGCGTCAGCTCCCTGCCTGGTCAACATTACTAAGAAGTGCTGAGGAGGTATTTCCAGGGGTTTGGGGACTGCTTTGCTTCAAATGCATTTTTGTTTGCTTTTCTTCTTTTGGCAGCAGCCCCTAAAAGCCAAAGGACCCCATGGCATCCCCAAAGCCCATTGGGACCATTTGTGCATGATGTCTGCTCCGGAGAGGTCAGAGCTAAGAGCAAGCACAGTGGCTACCGCTTCTGGACGCTGCCTTGACTTCTAACACATCCCAAGCATGACAAACCCCCTTCCCTTTTGCTTTCCAGCACGTTCCCTCTCACCCCAGCTCACGAGGCTCTCCCCTCATTGCATCAGATTCAGCCGCACAGAGATAAAGACTCTGATTTGCTTTGTAGAATCTAGAGCGGGGGGGCGAGGGGAGAAGGGAAAAAAAAGGCACAAAAGCACCAGTTATAGAGAAATTCAGTTTTTTTACCACCACCACCCCCCCAGCTCCAGGCATCAGCTCCAGTCAATTCCACCCAGACAATAAAGTCATTTATCACTCAAGGACCTGCACAGGTTCGATACCTGATGTAAAGCAGATGATTGCTTCCATTGATTCAGATGAAATATCTGAGCAGAGCTGCAGCCAGCCATGGTTAGAGCGCATGCACCATTTGTGATGATTTAATAAATAAAGCATTGATTACAAAATGGAGCCTGATAAATCCTGACAGGGCAGATCTGCAGCTGTACCTCTCCTTTGACTCCTAGAATTAATGGCTTAGTACTGTGCTACTGCTAAGTGAGGACCAGCTCATCTAGAAGCAATAGCACGTTAGCGACATTTATGCAAATGCGCATAATTACCGCACCCGGCATAACTAACAAGGTCACTCCTTGTTTTGGCCGAGATTTTCTCAGTGGAGACCGTCAGCGTTGGCTGGGGGTGTCTTGCCACAAGACAGACTGTTTCTAACACCAGGGCTTCAGCTGCCTGAGAGCGCGATACCACGGCAGGGAGGTGGGAGATGAATCCCCCCACAAACAGGGAGGTCAGCCCTCAAGTCAAGGAACCACCAGAAGATGCTGAATGAGAGATGCGGGGATTGACCGGGCTCTGGATGGTCTGCAGGCTGGGAAAAGGACTGTCCCACTCCTGGTCATAGGTTCTAGAAGAAGAACTTCACGTAAGACACCCCTTGACAAATAGCATCTCGCAAGCCTGAAAGAGAGATCTGGACAACTACAACCTCATACAGTGCCCCTCTCCTAAGCAACAAAACTACAGCCTTGTTGTAAACAGTTGTTTAAATGACATTTTTTTCTTGAAGAAGTGCTGGATTTAGAAGATTGCAAGCAGCCCATGAGCCTTGCTGATACGTGAGAGAGGAAACATAAGCCAAATCAAATGGCCTTCATCTGTCCGTGCAAATACTCCTCCTGTAACTGTGATGCACACCCCCAGAGCTCAGCCGTGACTCAGAGGTTTTTCAGCCACAGTCCCCAGCATTGCCAGATTTTGCCTCTGTCTGCATGGGTGACGTCAGGAGAGAAGTATTACGTCTTTCTGTAACACATATATTCTCTCCCAATAACACATTTCAGTATTAAGCCAGGCTAATACATGTCCAATTACCAGTAGAATTGCTTTATTATTTACCAACCTATTAGACTCTCCAGTCAAAGGAAGGTGGCAAGTATCAGAGAAATCTAATACAATAGCTAACTATTTACATGAGGCTCATTTAACTTCATAGTATTTTAACATGGTTGCAGCTTCCTGGTGACATTCTTCTGCAGTTTCAAGGCAAAAAAACAGATCCTTAAAACATAAATATATCACAGAGGAGACTGGCAGAGAGAGGAGAGGAAGGAGAAGGGATTTGTCTTAAATTTTTATTTGACTCCCTCCACCCTGACTGGAGACAGAAATAGACACATGATTTAAAAAAAACCCACTAGATTTTATCATGGTAAATTCTTGCAATTTAAAGAGGTGACTTTGCCCATTTCAAATTGAATGGAAAATGAGCTTTCTTTAGAAACATAATGCGTAGATCTACAAAATACATTAAATAACATAGGGGGTATTACTGAGTAATGTCCATCAGAAAGTATTCATCTGAGTTAATTCTGTTTCCCAAATGAAATAAAGTACAACAATAAATAATGGCTAATGTGTAATTCCATGTAAAGTCAGGAGCAATCTTTTCTTTCATTAAACTTGGTACAGTGTATGTGCTATGCATTTTTAATACCTTTAAATAATTTAGGAGAAATAGTGCAGACTAAGACTGACAGGAAATAGTCTAGGCTCCTAATTTTAGGAAACAGCCTATAAATGAAATTTCAGGAGGATATAACTTCTTGATTAAAGGCAAATTGTTGTTGTCACACCCAGAAAAAAAAAGTAGCGTTATATCTCATTACTCTAATTTATTACATTTATTACTGTAATTTAGGAGAGGACCACAAAGACGACAACCAAAGAACCACAGCCTGGGACCTCACCATGCTACATTCTGCCCAACCACTGCAGAACAAACAGCAACAATCTAGAACTTGAGATATTAAAGCAAAAAATGGCTCCGCATGCATCATTATAAGCATGCATCAGCTTCTGACTTTTGACAGGCAGCAACAGCAAATGCATTTCCGACTCTTTCCATTTTCTTGCTGGCTAGTTCTTAAACGTGTCTCTCCCTCTTCCCCACCCGTCACTCCTGAACCTTATTTCCCACAGGCAGTATTTCTGTCCTTCCTGTGAATCTGATGTGCCTGATAGACTGCTGATTAGTGTCTGCTTTAAAGTGTCCCTAACCCATCTCTCAGGTAATTTCGTACAAACGCCTATCTACAACCAGCACGTGTGGCAGAGACGCAGTAGCTCACCTCTTACTTCAGAAACACCTGCAATAAATCAGAGAAAAGCTCTTAGCCCAGATGTTGAAAGGCAGGGGCATAACAGCCTGGCTGAAGCTGGAACTTGAATGCAAATCCCACCATGCGCTTCTACTCTTCCCTGCAAGCGCATCGCGGTGAAGGGTGGTAGTGGATCCACGGAGGGAAAATAAAAGGCGAAGCATAATGCATGAGCTTACACCAGCAAATAGCAATGCAAATTAATAACTCTACTCACACGGGCAGTATCCATAAATCCCAAATCATATTTGTGTTCAAATACTTCCTCCCACGGCTGCAAACTGTGTGAGGAGGCTGAGAAAGAGTCATCCACAAGTACAAGGATTCACACCACTTAGTCGTCCTTATTAAAAACAAACTGTACGTATTTACCAACAGAGTATACAAGCAACCTCAGCTGTCTCCCTTCCTTCAGTCAATGCATGAAGAGACCAAGAAGGACGTGGTTTTTTTAGCCAAGGGGGCTGAAACAGTTTCCACTTCCACTTGGGGGATTCACTGCAGAAAATACCTAGTTTAAATCACATTTTATGGCTTGTGTCATGCTGACTAAATAATTTAATAATCCCTTCTGGCTTTAAAATCTTTTAGGGAAACCTACCTATTGCACCACAGGTGGTAAATCCTTCTACCAAGAGAAGAGTAAACTTGGCCTTGAAAAACAGGGCTTTTTAAAAACAATCAACCAAAGCCGCATGTAAGCCAGTGGGTGAGAAGTTTATGTCATTATGAAAGAGATCAGATGAGTTATGGTAAAATCCTAGAGCCTGGAACTTTTGATCAGTTTGTACTAAGCTCTAAAAGACTACATAAAATAACGTCTCTTGCCATAAACCACCAGCGTATTTGAAAAGGAAATCATACATAAAGAGGAACAGATTACAGTATGAACCCAATTAAACTGTACTAAAAGCTACAAATACCTAATCTACCACAGTGTTTCAGAAACTGAACCCTAAACATGAAAAATCCAGCCATTACAGAGCATCTTGGGCTGGAGAGACCATATCAAGTTCAGCAGAAAAAAAAAAAAAAAAAAAAAAANAACACCAAGGAACTCAAAAAAAAAAAAAAAAAAAAAAAAAGAAAAAGCTGCAGCCTGTTCCTCTCAGTCCGAAAGGGACTAGGACCTTTAAAATGCATAACTGCACTTAAAACTCCACCGAGAGGACTTATACAGCAACTAGATATCAGCGAAGTCATGGATTTTATGGGTTCCAACTCCGCAACATACTTAGGCAGGATGATTTGTGTGCACAAAGTTAGGAATTTATCTACCTGTACTTTACATGCAAAATCAGTGCCCTATATATTATTGTCCCCCAAATTGCTGTTTGCACATGACACCTCTCCTGAGAAACCGACGTCTTTGAAGGTGAACTGCTGAGCCACAACCTCAGATTTCACAGCTGAAACAGCAGCTCTGAAGCCCCTTGGACTTTTCCCATGAAGACAAGCAGCACAAGGGAGGTTTCCCACACGAAAATGGACCCAAGATTCAGAGATACCATTGAGAAAAATGCCCCATGATCTTTAAGCACCTGTGCAGTGTTGGGATGCTCAGTGCTTGGTCCTGGTTAGGTCCCAGGTACGGCACTTCCAACGGTGCACTGAGCAGTTAGCCTCAGGGCTCCTTAGGAAGGTGTTAGGTAGCACCTTTGATATTCACAATGATTTAATTGATCAATTAATCTGCGAAATCTGAGGCAGCTTCAGCACAAGGTGGTACATAGAGCACACAGGAGGCAGGCTCTGTGGCAGTGGGATGCCAGATGCCAACACTGCTGGTGCTTCTACCCCGATGGGCACATCTTGGTTTGAAGAACCCTAAGGACAGTGGCTGCTGCACCGCTACGCTGCCGTGCGAGCGTACACAGCTCTTCAAAGCACTTGTATCTTGATACAAGTTTTCTCTGCCTGATTGCTCCTGTCCTTAAAAAAAAAAAAAAAAAAACCAAAAAAAACCCCCAAAAAACCAGAAGAAACTTTTTCTGGCCTTAGGGGAAGAAGCCACAGCGCTTCTTTAAAAGCAAACCAAGGATAGGAAATTTAGTAAAGCATAGGAAAACTGAGCAAAAGAGCATTTTTTTCTTCTGGCTATATAGCAGACATGAATGCATACACATTGTAAATACCTTCCACCCAATTTTCAAATAGGGAACACACTTCTGTTTTTCGTCTGCACACGCAACACCTCTCCACCAGATCTTGCTCTAATATTCTCACTTTCTCAGCAGTTTCAAACTTAATTAAGAAAAAATTTTAAAAAATGTACTTAGCATAAAGATGTTTTCCTCTTTTTTACTGCCAAATCTTTCCACCTCGTTACTGCTTTCAGATGCAAAGTGTGCAACACCCAGGGAACCAGTGACAGATTTAAGGGCTAGCCCCTGATGCCCATGCAGTGTTTCAGACTAGCACTTTGGGACCAATATAACTAACTGGGAGGTTCACAGTTTTCCAAATGAACACAGAATAATGGCTTCTCCTTTTTCATCTGGACCCAGCAGCAGAAGGCATCCAACTTCTGGGAAAAGGTAATATAAGTGCTCCCAATCACTAATAGCAGAGCTTTCTAAACAGCTTTTCTATAAAGCCGTACACAGCATAGAGCTAAATAAATCCTTTTTTTAAGTCCTCATGTGAAGTGACCTGCATAACTTAAAACGCAGCTTTACTACCTAATAAAACTTTCCATCGCACTGAATCGCCCTGTGCGTTCATGCACACAGAGGTAAAATGTGTGTGAGCACATGGGTGCACACACATGCAGCCCGCTCACATACCCTTGCATTTCGCCATCTGGCAATGTTCTAGGGATTAATAAAAACAAAGTTAGGTTCAAAATACCACATATGCACCCAGGAAAGGAGAATTCTTGCAGGAAGTTTTAAGAACCTACATGGAGGCACTACAAGAAGAACAAGGCAAGCCAGCTAAGACTGCAAGTGTGTGTTAGGAACAGAAAGCGTACATTTATCAAATGGGTGGTTACAAAAAGTTACAACTATATGCGTCTTACGTAGCATAAGTAAGTTGCAGACCAATACAGTTGATTAAACCTTGTTTGAGTCTAGAGGAATTGAAATATGACAAATGCTAATGCGACAGAGAAATGTCAAAATAGATGAGGAATTACACATGCCAGCGACTGAACAAAAACTATCTGAGATTAAGTCAGAGACAAAGATGAAATGCCAGATTGCCTAAAGCTAATTATCTGGACAATTAATGGAATGCCTGCAACTCGTTTTGATTATTAAGACCACAGTCTATTGGAGAAAGAACAAAGCTATGTGCAAGAGTCTGCACTGATTTCCTCGGAAGAGGATGCTGGCAATGAAGTGGAAAAAATTCTTACCCTGGAGATCGCTAAGCCAGCTGCTGAACTATGGTACAGCCATGTCACCTGGTACCAAAATCATACTAATCCCTTCCTTGGGCTGTCACTGGTGTCAAAATTCAATGTACACCTCATTTCCCAAACTGAAAATTTGACAGGGATCCTAGATAAGGGAAAAAAAAATTGTGTCTTTTTGATGCTACAAAGGAAGACACATGCAAGTAAGTATTTCTATACCTTGACCTGCCAGAAATTAAACTGAACTTCCTCCTGTTCTTCCTTAATTTTATCATGCACCAGTTTTCAGGAAATTCCTGCATTCTTCTATATTTATACACTCAAAAGCTAAATGTGGTTCCCAGATAAATTCTTTATGTGATGACACTTCTTAAACTGGTCACAGACCAGCCAGATGCAAATAACTACTCTCTCAGTTAATATGAGGCAATATAAAGATGTTTAATAAAAAATATTTCACTTCTTTAAAAAAGAAAAGAAAAAAGAAGGCTAATCCCAAATACATAAAGGCTATTCATGGAGAGTTATCTGAGCCTTTTTCTACATTACTGGTACGGGACTAGGTTAGTATTTGGAATGAGAAATACACCGCAGGTTTCCCTTCTAAGCACACATTGTGACAGTAAAAAGCACGGGGGCCACGTTATTTTGAAGACAAAGTACTATGTTTTAGCTTTTTTTCCCTCTCTAGTGACATCCTGGGAAATATGTATACATTCACCACTGCCATTAAGCATCACATCTATCAGCCGCAAGCCGCTTTACCCAAGGCAGCAGAGAATAGAAATAGATGTGACCCGACCCTGGTGTTTCTCTGATGGGTTTCCCCGCAGACAGTCCCTTCAAACATTAGATGTAAATTAGAGAACCTATCGTCAACTGAGCAAAGGACCGTAGTGCAAATGCCCAAGCCCAAGCTCTGCTAGACCCGGGAGGGCGAGCAGCATGGTCACAGCAAGCTCTGCTCATCAGCCAGCTCAGACTCACCAGGAAAACTCCTGGGGCTGGATTTATTCATTTGGGCTCTGGCATGGACTGATGTAGTTATGCTGCTTTCAGCACTTAGCTAACACCTTTGCGCTGCATGTATATTTATTTTGGAGGTTTTTACATCATTTAACAGCTCAAGATGTAGGAATTTCCAGAGTTGCCTTGATCCTCAAATGAGGATGTCTTTCAGTGGAGGTATCAAAAAGCCAAGCTGTTCCTACTTTGTGTTTAAATTCAGCATTGTTGCCTTAAAAAGCGAGAGTCTACAAGACAGCACTCACTGCAGAATGGATTGCAATCCACTGCACTTCTTGGGACAGACCCTTTGCCAGGTTAACATCAGTTTAACACGCTGTGCGGAGATTAAAACTGGTTTTACAAACACAAGTCCTGAACAGGCACCAGATTTTAGCCGAGGGGAAGGCAGCCAGCTTCGCAGCAGGGAAACCAACTTCAAACAGGCATACTAGGAGGGAGCCCGTGCCTTCAAAACATATTTTATCCATCCTTGGATGACAGAGATAAGACGACACATTGGGAAAGCTGCACTTCCTACCTTACTCTGTGCACAAGAAGGGCTGGAAAAGGGACCGACACTTAGCGTTTTAGAGCTGACATACCACCTCAGCAAAAACCTGTTTGGTGAGCAAACACAGGTTTGCTGACTGGTTGGTGAAATGGCACTGGGCATCAATCTAAATTCCAGAGTAAAGCGATTTTAGTAAAACCCCAATTTGTTTTACAAACACAAAGAAGACGTTGCACATTATCTGAGAGCAACAGCCTTTCCCCCTGCTTCCAGTGAAACCCCAACTCCCAAATGCAGCAGTCACGGCAGTTCGGAGAGGGACTGCAAGCAGGACTGATGTTCACCTCCTTTTATCTCATACTGTTGCTAGAACTCAGGCCACACTTGATTACCACCTCCAGGTAGGAATACAAGCAGAAAGTATTTCAGATCCACAGGCTTAAAAGGTATTTTTTGTCACCAACAGGAAAAGTACCCTAAATGCTTTTGGTCATTTGTTAAATATCAGGACGCTTTTAAATATATTTCACCTTGCTAACAGTTAAGGGTTTTCTATGCCCTTAGGGAAAAAACATTAACATTTCATCTTTCAGATAGGCCAAATCTCTCTTTTTTTGCCATTTTAACTGATTTTAAGCTTCTGAGATAGCAATTAACATCTTGGTCAGAGACATAAGCATAAAAAACCCTCTTGGCATATCAGGTCATGTCAGCATTCAAAAAAATGTGCTTACTCTGTTTTCAGCTTTTATTTTGGTTTGCCAAAACAAAAAAACCCCAGCTGTTTCCCTGGGGAAAGCTGACAGACACACTGATGGTGCAAAACCAGACATACACAACGAAGCCACAGCACTACATCCTGCAGGCTGAAGTCAAGGCAAGGAAGTGGGGAACAAAGTGCACTGCAGTGTTTTAAGGGGGAAAAAAAAAAAAGCTGATAGGTCTAGCTCAGCTGCTGGAGTAATGTTTTCTGATCTTTGCTCACAAAAGATGATTTAAGGATCTGAAAGATTCCCCCTCCCCCCAAAACAGCATGTCAGAATAATGCACGCTTCTGCTGACCCCATGGGAGGCACAGGAATCGTGCCAATCCATCACCCTGATGGCACTGTCCACCCAGTACCTACCATGTTTGTGCTTTTAAAAGGTTAAAAAAGACCATTGGTTTTGTGAAAGGATATTTTTTCTTTTATCTCAGTCTTAAAAATAGTGGGAAATTTATACAATCTGTATCCATTCTTAGAGAGGCAATGCAGGGGGAAGCATCATTGCTGGACTCCAAATTTCCTTACAGGCTTGACAAAAAACAAGCCATTGTGAAACACGAGTGAGCACAAGCTGAGTGTTGCCCTATGCTTTGATTCCCCTTGTACCAAACAGAGGTTAAAAAGACTACAGAAAGATGTAATGTAGGCTTCTGCACTACAATACATCCATCTCAAGCACAGACGTGAAAGATCTTGCAAGACTGATGCTTTGGTAAAGCAACAATTCTGTATTTAAATGATGATTTGTTTGGACAAGGTTTTCAAGAGGAATCCTGCACGGCAGCTGTTCCCAGCGAACTCAGCACGAGCCAGAGTGCTCGTTTTATCCTACCTTTTCATAGCCTTAAAAAAATGGCAGGTCTCTCTAATTGACTACACTTACCACATCTCAGGAGAGTTTTTTTCCATTACAAAGAGTAACTTGTATTCTCCTAAAATCTCATAGATCTTAACCAGAGGAAGAGACAATACATGAGGGGAAGTTCCTCCTTTTCCAAAAATGCTGCCAGGGTGGACTTCAGAAAACATGAATATTTTTAGACAGTTTAAACCTCCAGATGAGGGGAAAATGAGAGAGGTTAAAAAAAATACATGCATGCACATACTTGATTTAAATGATGAAATCCTGCTCATGAAAATAAATAAGGTATATACACAAGAGGTGGCCCAAATGATAGTCTTGTTGTCCCATTAATCATATTTATTCCAAAAGTCTAATAATGTTATCTTTGGTCCCAGCTTCAGCAGCCTATAATTTAACACAAGCACCTTTTTTCGGCATGCACATCAGGTACTAATGCTGTCTCTTTCAACCTCTTTTGTGCTTCTAAATTAGAAAACCCAAATGTCGTTTTTCTTCAGATATGAAACACAGTCAAGGTCACTGTAAAATAAAAGAGCAATTAACTTTGCAAGAAAACTGTTGTACAGGAGTGAAATACAGTACTTGGAAAAAGTGTCTAAAAACTAAAACTGTTCCCACAAGTGACACCCCTTGTTCAGGCTAAAATGACAGAACGCAGCTCCAGAGATTCCTGTCAAATTAAAAAAAAAAAAAAAAAGGGGTCATGGAAAATATTCCCTACAGCCACTAATTTGTCACTGGGCTTTTATTGCTGCAAAGTAGGAAGGCTTGCTGTTTTGATAGCTCTGATACTGGAAAGCTGGTTCTGTCTCCCCGCCATCTTCCTCCTCCCCAAAATGAGCCCTAAACAGCTGATAAACATTAGCACAGAATTTCTCATTTTGTTTCCTCTATCAGTCAAATGACGGAAGTTTTATGAATTGTCTGAATAAAACTCAGGATGGAGTTGCCCTAGCTGACAAGACAAAGCTAACATTAAGGGTTTGGAGTTGGTAAGTATTTTAAAATACAGAATTATCTTGGCTCTGACCCTTCTCTAAAATCAGCCAAGATTTTGTAACTCGGTAAAATTAAATGCATTATCAACACACAACTGACTGTGCAACCCAGCAAAGATAAATTATCTCATTAGTACCATAGAAATCAGATGAGGCATGCATAGTAAGTGACATATTAAATGCAATTATAAAACCCTACTGAAGTGATGTTAGCGACCTGACACACGACAAAAAAACCCCAGCGAGGCAATGCAGAATCCAGGCTGGAAGATGCACTGATATTATTTCTATGCAGTGTACATCAGATGCAAAAATACTACTTAGCCATCAGTACAAATCCCATAATTGAAAGCATTGGAAAAATTTAACAAATTATTAACACACAAAGAAGAGAATATCTTCAAGAGAAGCAGAGCTACCCACTAACATGGCGATCTGCAATTGCTAGGATGGGGTGAGCAGGTTAGGAGAGCTACCTTCCCACATTGCCCACTTCCATCCCCGCACGTACACAGTTGCCAGACATAGGCATGTTCCCACTTTTGACATCTGCAGTGACTCATTTTTCAATATTAACTATCACAAAGATAAAGAATGAGGGAACCACATGGCTCAAAGAGACTGTGGGCAGCCCCCCCCCCCATCTTCTGTTGGCCGTACCAGTGACCTAGACCCCTCCTGACCAGCATTTATTCAGCTCTCCTCAAACTCCCCTAGTGCCGAAGACCCCAGGACCACCACAAGCAGACTCCCTAGTGCTTCTCTCCCTTCTCTGTTGCAAAGCTTTTTCTTAAAATGTAACCTACATTTCCCTTACTGCAACTTACTGCTCTTTATTCAACTCACAGCAGACAGATCACAGACTAGTCCCCTCTCTCCAGCAGGATTTTACACCTTCCACAGGTCACACAGCCTAGTCAAGAGACTCGATGACAGCTTGCATTATTTCAACTTGCTGTCCTACATCCTATTTTCTAAATTCCTCATCATTCTTGTTGTTAACCTTTGCCCCTCCTTATATTTTTCTTGAAGGGTTGTGCCCCAAAGCGGACACACAAAAACTCCAGCCGAGTCCTTATCGGTACCAGCTACCTCAAAAGGATTAATTCCTGCATCGTACATGCAATACTTGCACGTCCAGCAAGCCATCTTCTTGCAAAAGCACGTCACTGTCGACTTGCATTTAGTTTGTGATGCATTCTAACTTTCAGACTATACAAGCGACACCCCTTAGGAGTCATCCCCTGCTCGGGCAGTGAATTGGGCAGCCTGAATGCCACCCTTTTCACTTGCCCCCTGGAACTGCACCTTGCATGACAGCACAGTCCCCAGTGAAAGCCGAGTACTGATGGCCGCAGAAAGTCCGTGGCAAGGCCACTCACCCGCAGGGACTGCTCTGAAGGAGTGCTTAACTCCACCTTTCACCATCAGCCTCTCGCTCCATCCTTGGTGGCCACGGCAAGCACAGCTGGGAGACAAATGAGCAGCCCAGCCGCCAAACCTGACCCCCGGCAGCTGACTTGAAACAATCCAGCAAACATTCACAATAAAGCGACCGCCCAACACTGAACAGCTCAGCATCTCCCCAGGAACCAGAATGAGAGACCTACGTGATTTGGTCTCTGCTTGAGGCAGAAGCTCTGCAGGGGGGTTAGGGATGGCTGTTCCCAAAACACAACCTTGGTGGCTGGCAAAAAGGCTTTTTTTTTATTTTTTTTTTTTTCTTTTCTGACTTGCATCTGACTTGTATAGTGAATTTAGAAAGCAAACCCCTCTTCAGACCACAGTGCTGAGGGAGTCTCCTCTGGTCTGAGCCTGTACCAAGATAGTTCTCTGCTGTATCTCATACCTGAAGTAGCATGGCTGAACGGGACTTGAGTAACATGAGATACTAGAAAAAGTAATAGAAAACTCCGTTTGGCTTGATAAAATCGGGTAAAATCAACATACATCTGCACCTGATACAAACACACCGTTTTTACACTTTTGGGGCATATTTTGTTACTGATTGAGAGCCTCATTTTCACAGGGAAGAAGACAAGAGGCTCCTGCACCTGCAGTAGGCAGTGGTCTGAAGGAGACAGGGCATTGCTACGGAGCTCCCTGCTGTCTTCCTCCACTAGCCAACCCTGTCACGTAAAAGAGGGGGGAAAAGGTGCAAAGAAAAACTTGTGCACCTACTTCATGTTGCTAGCAAAGGAGAAACACAAACATGCACTTTTTACATGCCATTGTCAGAGGATCCAGGGATTTTGTTCACTTATTGAAATGAGTCAGCTTGAAATGCTTTCCTTCCTCTTAACACAACTTTCAGCTGCCATCAGCGCCCTTGTGAGTGGCACCGGTAGGTGTCAGATGTGGAAACAACCACGCCAGAGACAACAAGAGAGCAACCATTTTCTGAGCGTGTTGGTTCATTCTACAATAAAGTTACGCTGTTCACAGAATTGCTCTTTATCCATCACTTTACTCAGCACGACAGGCCAATACAATTTCTGTTCTTTTTCTTTCTCCGTACAGTTCATTTTTGATCCTTCTGGAGGTTAGGAAACAAATTACAAATTGACTGGTTTGAATCCTCAACGCACAGAGGGATAATACTATTAAACTGCAGCTATGTTGCTGGGATGAGGTTCTCCATTTTAACACGTTCATTTTAACCACAAAATTAATTACCTGGTGACACTAGTAAACAGAAAGAACCAATAGAGATAACTGCATTTTCATTTAACTGTATGTTAACATGCAAAAATGACATGCAGTAAAAAGGTTTGGGCATGTTTAGTTCTGTTTGCAGGCAGTGTCCAAATCCTTGGGGTTTAACTTTGAAAGGTTAAAAAGTTTAATTGGATTAATTTGGTGGTCTACTTACATTATGCAGTAGGGATATTTTGAGCCATTACAGAATGTCTCTTGTGTTGCCCGAGATACAAGCCAATGAAATAGAGATGCGGATTTGTTATTAGCTGGAACCAGTTATTTCTGCTGGGAGAAAAGATGAATTTGTGATAAGAATTAGAATGAAATAACAGGCATAAGAATTTGAGAAATTTTTACCTTAGAGTAAGTTAATATTTTCATTGGAGAACTTTAAATACAGCCTTTATTTTTACACACTTTTATATGGGAAACTAATCCAAAAAGAAAACGGCAATTTTCAATGTCCAGGTTGTTTGTCCTTCCTTGCTGAACAGAAAACACCAATAAATTAATTCTCCCTATCCTGCATGCCACACATTTAATCTTTCGAGTCTAAGTATCAGCTACCAGAGCTACTTTTCACTAGCAAGAACTACTCATCGATGGAAAGGGATAACTGCCAAAAAATGTTAGTAAAGAAGTCTTGAAACAGCAGGGGTTGAAGTCATGTGCCTGTGTGTCCATAAGAACGCCAAATACCCTTTCCTCAGAGTTTATGTGGAGTCTCGCATCTCACGGACCCTGCTGGAGGCAAGCTCCTGCAGAAGTGCTCTATTGCTTATACTTCTCCCCATCTCCTCCCAGGCTCTCCCATAACCTTATGGCTGCCACCTTGAATTGCCCCAGGGAAGTTATCAGCCAGAGAGGCTGGTATTAAAACTGCATCGACTCTTCTGCCCCAAAGAACATCCCTTACCGGCTTCTACTTTTTCCCTGCTTTTGTTCCATGTAGTGAGAACATAATCTTTTCTTAAAGAGTAACGTCTAGGTGCTGGTTAAGTGACACTTCAAGCTGTAAAGACTGCTAACTTCTCAGGTTCACAACCCTCCTGCACAGTGATTCCTGCATGCAAAGACAGCAAATGATGTTCTGTTTCACATGTAGCATGGATCCAGCCCTCAAACATAAAGACAATTTGAGTTACTTCCCACGAGAGCCCCCGCAGACTCAGCATACGTAGTGTTTCCTCAGCTCAATCACCCACAAGTTTCTAACAAGATTTTAGCTTTTTATTTCCCTTCAGTCTGTGAGAAGTTAGTCTGATCTTCACTCTCATGTTCATTTTGCAGTGGTTCTGCTCTGTTTTCCAGGCTATTGAGTTTCATTCCCTTCTTGCTCACCCCCTTTTATCTTCTCTGTGCTCTTGGGAATGGCTTCACTGAAGAGGCTCCTCCACCAAGGACTTGGACAAACCCCACACTGCCTCACCCCGTGCTAAACTGGGGGACAGATAACAGAGTTCATGGGTGGTCACAGGGTTGGGTCAAGCCCTCATTGCTGCAACTGTAGAAATTTTAATACTAATATATGCCTTCTGACTGCATGCTAAGATAACAGAAGATGAGAACTGGGTGCGAAGGGGTGCTTCATCTCCAGCTGCATTTCAGCTTTGGAGAGCGGTGGCAGAGTGGGGTACCATTTGCAATATCCCTGTTGGATTTAAGATAGAGACTTTATTATAACTTTAAACGTCTTTTAATTAACAAATTCTTTTGCAAGCCACAGTTGGTGGTTTCCATGGATGCTGCTATTGGATATTGCAGAGCACAAAACAGAGCTGCAGCAGCAGGGGGAGGGGGAGGCCATGCAGTGTGCTGATGGGGAGAGGGACCATCGCTGCCCACCGGGACACTGGCCGAAGGGACAGAGTCAAGGCTGGTTTCACGGCCCTCTCCCCTCAGCAGGGATCACCTCCCACGAAGGCATCAGGAGAACGGCACTGGATGGAAACATGCCTCCTCCATCCGCCCAATGCCAATCCCACCTGGTCCTCCTGTGGCCCCGCTGGCACAAGACCAGGTCTTGCACCTCCCGCGGGGAGGACAGCCACATTCAGCCCTGCTCTACACCCGAGGAACGTCCCTGTACCACTTTCATACCAGAACGGGTATGGGCTTTAATTTGTTCTTCTCCAACATTCAATCAAACAATCTACAGTAGGTTGACTTTCTGATGGGAACTAAAGGCGATTCTTTAATTAGATTTAGGAACTGCAACACTTGAAGTTAAATTGGGCTTAGAAAGACGAAAATTGAAAAATGATAACTAATGGGATTTACAGATGATTTCCTTTAAAAGTAGAAAATTATTATTACACACATGTACCCCAAGGACCTTTCCATGGCTGTTAAAAATATTCCTCTTAACAGCAGACAATGAGAATATGTCCACTTATATATGGAAAGATGAACAACAAAGCTTCTGCTAAGACATTTTTCAATAAAAGTAAAGATTTCCAATTATACACTAGAGCCTGCAGTCCCTTTCACTCCTCCTCCATTTCAGATTCTCTCTTTCTTTTGCAACTGAAAATGATGTCATGGCTAGGTAATGTGGGGGCCACACGCCTGGGCTCCAACCTAAGCAGCACTGATGAAGCCAGTTGTGAAAGGGGACATTGAATCCTAGCTCAGCGGCATGTAAGTAAAGTGAAAACACATTCTCAAATATCTGTTCTATTGCAAAGTAGTATTTCAACCCAAATTTAATACCGATTAAAAAACTTAGGAGCTTAACAGATATTACAAAAAAGCCAGGTAGCATATTTTTAGCTAACCTTCACATTGTTGTGGATTTCTTCAACAATGCTAACAATTCACAGAAATTATTACTTGCAGCTTAACATTACATGAAAAGGGGTAATGACAATTTCAGGTTTTTTTCCCCCTGTAAATCCAAGCACTCACTTTCGCATGACATTCATCTCTTCTGACACAGCCCCAAGGTCAACTGAAAAACCCCTACCGACTTCTACAGGAGCAGACACAGACTCCAAATCTGCTTCATGAAAGAGATCCATTTCCTTAATCAGTGTATAAAAATTCAACCTGTGAAGATACTCTGGCTGTAATGCAACCAACTGCCCAGTGCACAAGACTTTTTGTGCTTATGTGTCTTTGCTTGCTCGGGTAATTTAACCAGTGTAAAATCCCATCATTTCCCACCTCTGGTTTGTGAAGTCCACTGCCACTGCAAGGGCTAAACTACACAGTCAAGCAAAGGTATCAAGTGCTAGCATCTATACCAGTGCCAGAACTTGCAAACACACCTCTCTGCGTACGCTTTGCTTAACTTCAAGGCTTGTCCTTTTGCAAGTGTCACATGGAAACAGCTGTAGATGTGATGAAATCAGGCAGGAATCCTTCTCTAAAGTAGTTTATCACGCCAGTAATTTCAGTAACAATTTTGTACATCTAACAAATAACCGTGTCTCTTACAGGGATCCCAAAAATGTTCTGAAGGCAAGTATTTTAAGTTTTCCTCCAAATGTTCATCGATCACAACATTTACCATGAATTTTGTGGTCCTACTTGCTTGCTAAAGGAATTAGCAACAAATCCAAAAGGAGACAGAATTCTGCCCTGAATTTACAGAGCAAAATGAAAATGAGGAGCATGTCTGATGACATAAACATAGCATAGTATGATATAATAAATATACTGGGATGAGACAGAAGAAAGACAAATAGCTATAGTTTTTCACACAGACTTCTTTAAGAAGTGTCCTACAGAACTGGTAAAGAAAAAAAAAAGTGTGCTGACAACTTAGCATCTTTTACCCAGCAAGGTACAATTCTTGCACTTTGCTAGAAAACAAAAGTCACCAATGCATAGCAGCTGTTCGGTGGCTCATCGTATGCAGCAGGATGTTTACTGCACTTGCAGGCAATGGGTGCCCCTGTCCCTAAAACTGCTGGCAACCTTGGCAGTCAAGCCAAATACTGCTTGTTTTGAGATTAAATCCTTGTCCCTTCAGTCTCTTAGAGCATGACAGACTAGAAGAAGCTGGCATGGCTTCCCTGTCCCCTTGGCAGAGGAAGACACCAAAATCCTGCCGCTGCTCTCTAGCAGGCATCTCTTTCCAGTGCTACATTTATTTCCAAGAAGCAGCTAAAAATCTGATGTTGCAGCGCCGGAACAAACACAGCCAGGGTTTGCCAGGCAAGAAATGTTAGGTATTTCACCAGCTCAATGTTCCTGGATCAACTGGTAGAGGAAAAACTGCCTGCTCAGGAGCCACAAAACCCTGTCATAGCTTTCCTTTTACACATGTGAATATGAGGAATCATTAAAAAAAAAAGGCCTTGCTTGACTAGGTGAGGTGGTATTTGAAGGCTTTGGAGAAGACATTATTTGGAAGTTAGAATACATATAATAATTAGGGATAGCATTGTGATGCACAATGTGATTTACAAACTGATTTCATGCCAATGCCACTTCAGCCTCAGGAAGAATGCCTTTGTGGCTATCTGGCTATGAGAAAAGCTTATTCATTTATTCTCCGGAAAACCCAGTAATCTGCTGGGTAGCAGGGACTCTCTTGTGGTGCATCCTCTTCATTCATAGACTCTGATAGGGATGCTCTATCAGGATGCTTAGGTTTATGCAAAATTACGGATGTTTTCAAATCATGAACAGTGTTAAAAAGCTTTCCTGCTTTTTCTGGCAGCTTGCAGTGCAAAAATGTTAACTCAGGAGTTTATCCTACAATGGATTATAAATGACATTTAGTGACATGATGGATACATCCTGGCTTTGCAGTATAAAGATGATCTCAGAGTACAAGCCTTATTCCTTGTTTCATTAATATACTGCACACAGATCAGTGTTGTCAGCAGTCTGTCTTCACTATTTTGATTGATAATGTTAACGTGGTTTTCTAAATGGAGTTATTGTTCACATTTCTGAGCATATTTATACTAATAGTGGGGTTTTTTTTAATTTAAACGTTTATGGAAGCATTAGTTTGTGACCAACAGGCTTAGTTTCATAAGGTATGTTGTTTCAAAATGAAGGCAAGATTATGTGGATCAAAAATTACAACTTGCTTGGTTTGTTTTTGACTGAGAAAATATCTTCTGGAGATTATTTTAAATCCTACCCATTTCTCCAATTCGCATGTCTGCAGTGAGATTTTTCTAAGAACATACAAATAAGAAGTCATTGAACTCTCCTGCTGACTTGAGGTCAGAGAGGCTATGGATTTCCCAACCAAGAACTGGTCTAATTTGGGGGATTTTTCACAGTATGCTTCAAAAGAAGCACTTCCAGACTAGTGACATCTAACGACCCATCAGCATGCCTTGTAGCTAACGTGTTTTCATTCAACACCTAAGATGTGGGATATGCAGACAGATGCAGTGCTAACTTCCAGCCTCCATGAACAAATAGGGTTAAAGGCACAAGTCAAGACAGGCTTCACAGGAGTTCAATATGGAGACTAACATAAGAAAACACTGTAAATGTGTTTGAGATAGGTCTCTCTCACATTAACTGCCAAAGATGTCCTAATAAGACCATGCTGGTGGTATCTACACTCCCCGTTAAGCAAAGATCCGATTTCTTTCCAATCCAAGACCTGACTCGTAACATCAGACTGCAGTCTTCATATGGCCATGGTGAGGGCAATATTACTTTTTATGCTCACTAATTGCAGAAATTGCTTTCCAGCTTCAGGCATCTGAAGGGCATCATTCACAATGTCAGCAGGACAATGGGGCTGTGCAGCAGGAGGAAGCATGATGCGAAGTCTCGGAGTAAAAGGACTGAGGGCCATGGGGATGACTCGACTGCGAGGTTCTGGCACATCAAAGAAAAGCCATGCTTTTTATACATACGGACAGGAAAAGGAAGTTCCACCCCTCACCAACCAACACCTAAAATTGTCAATTATCTCAGTTGTCTCACTGAGAAAGAAAGAGAAAAATGTATTTCGGAGCTGATTTTAATTAATAGTTTTTTGCAAACCTATACTTTTTTGTTTCTATAGTCCTTAAGAACAGAACAACTTTTCTGGAAGGCTGCAGACCCAGGATGAACCATGTGTGAAAAACCTGACACTTTTCCCCAAACAAAAAAAAAAAGCAATGTAGAAATTGTATGAAACAGTCCTACTTTCTTCTCCCACTGCACAGCAACCAACCACTAAATACTAAAGAAAACAATCTGCAATTTTCCTCTGGATGAAGAGCATAGAGGCTTTTGATACATATGCACCTAACCGTGGCTTTCTGAGAGCATAATTAATATCTCTAACGCAGCTAACAAAAGAAAACCTTTTCAAAAATAAAGCTGAAAAAGGGGGTCTAAAGCTGAGCCAGCAGAGAGAGGAACAAAACGCAAAAGCAGCTCAAACGCTTAAGGCAACCTACATGCACACAATCTATAGATGAGTCTCTTGCTACGAAATGCATTTATATGGATCATTATCTTCACATGATACCTATGCATTCCAGAGGCATTCAAGTGACCACATTATGCACGGCTCAGCAAACCACTTACATACGCACGTGGGTGGCTTTAAAGAATCCTGAAATTATGTCAACAAGATGGGGAAATGGGGGCTTCCCATCTAGGGAGAGAAAGAATAGCAGAGAACGTGTACAGAGGGCTGGGCCCGTCCCATCCATTGTGTTGGACATAAAAAGCAAGATTTGCAGATGAAGTTAAAAATATCATTTTGACTCAATAGGGGACAGATGTAGAAAACATCAACCCTGCCCATATGTGAAAGATTTCATAACCACCTTCACTGTGCAGCTCAGTTGGTATGGGGAGAAGCTGGGAGAAGGCAGCAAGAAGAAAACAATAAAAGACTTTTGCGTAGGTGTGGGAAGGGGGAGACGGCTGTATGAGTAAATTGCTTTGAAAAATTGGCTGGTGATGGGTTAGGACTGAAACAGGAATTGCTGTGTGTGAGCTCTGTGGAGTGGCAAAACTCAGGAACCACAGCAGATCCCCGAAGAAAAAAGACAGATGGACTTTAATAGAAGTTGCCCAGTTATGGCCCCATGCAGCTCCCTGATGTTTAACATGAGCGGTGCAACTAGCCCAAGAGCCGGCTGGACCACTTTGCCACTGCCACCCCTCATTGCTGACTTGCAACCTGGAGAACAGGGCTACCAACAGCAACCCTGGTGTCCTCTCTGAAGGGGTGCCAGGTAACCCCAGACAGCCCCACTAAAGTATCCAGGCACTGTGTCATGGGCACACAGGGGGCACTTTGCCCCTTTAGCAAATTAGGAAATCCTGGAATTAAGCTCAAAAAGCACTCCCAACTCCTACGTTTTTACCAACCTCTGCCTCTCCAGTATTTTTAAACTCTATTTAATGGAAACCCTTTAGATGGGCTCCTCAAGCCCACGCCTGCATGGCACACGTCCTGGGATGGGGACTGGCTCCGCGCTGTCACAGGGAACTGGTTCCTGCTTCCTGCTGATAAGGAAACAAACTATATATTAATCTCCTTTTACAATATCATAAAACCCTAATTACAACCTCATGCCCCCACAACAGACACATCACACATTTAATTCACGCACAAGTGTCAGCCCTCAACAATTTTTTAATGTGGTTGAGTTTGTAATTAAGGTTTTGCTTTATTCAGCAAGTGAAGTATTAGGGCATGACCACAGAGCCCAGCTGTACTGCTATTTCCTACAGGATTTTCTCAGATATAAGCAAAACCAGGACAACTGACCAGATACGTTAAGGAGATCATCTGCATGGTCAGAGGTTTTACAGGCCTACAGCTGGAACAGAAAACCCTTTGTGAGCCCTGATCAATGGAAATAACCAGAAAAGCACTTCATTTGAACACCTAGCAGATGTTCCAGTCCAGGTGACCATTAATCCACGTGCTTCTCCCTCCCTTTCTTCATGCCATTTTAAAGATAGACAGACCTATCTTTCTTCTTTTTACAGATATTTAAAAACAAACAAACAAACAATTAAGCAGGATCCTTGGTCATGGTGCCTAAAACAGATTTTTAAATTGGATAACAGACATACAGTACAGGGTTAACACCTGTCAGTCACTCAGCCAGCAGCAGCCTTTTATCATCCAAACACAGGTCAGTCCTGAAAACAGGAACTCAAAAAACTTCCAAAATTCACAAAAGCGTTCTTCTGGATTGGTGGTCACGTCTAGGTGCTCTTACCTCTCAGACAATCCCACACATAAACTTTGCTGTTATCTAATGATCACAGCATCCTAATGATCTAGGAAAACATAGAAACAGAGCTGCATGCAAAATCCTTTAAGATTTAAGCTCAGGTGGTGAACATACCACATCTACCTAACAACACACAACTAAACTAAAGGCGGCTGATCCACTACAATGTTAAACCATGCTAGAAACTTCCTATTTTTGGTTCTTCTTGCATTGCACTACATTCCCTTGATTTTAGGACAGCAAACAAATTTCCAGGCATTAGCAGATAACAACAATCATTTCAGCTGTAATGATGGTCCAAGCTTCACAACAATCAGCTTTTATCAAGCTGAAATGAAAGCTGGATTCACCAAAACACAGGTAGTCCAGGCTGCTATACACATGTACAACATAGCCTCACAGTTTTGTGGTGGAAACTGGAGAGAAGAGTCTTACGTTAGAACATAAAATAAATTAACTCTTTATGCAAGAAGAACATTTCAAATAAAGTAGGATGCACAGAATAGGTGATTTGTTCCTTTTCACCTGAACATAACCATTAAACAATTTTTAAATTACAAAGTTATCATACTAAATGGTCTTCCAGAAGATCATGAAACAACAATGAATAGACTCCACATCACATGCAGGTAGACTAAACATGGCTATTGCTCTTGGATAATTAGCTGCAAAGCTGCAACATATTAGATGAACGGAGATAGTGTCATTGGATAGGCGTGCAACAAGACATACTGCCCTGGTTAATCACATGTGATTTCACCCTGTCACATCCAAAGCACTATGGATAAGGAGGCTTCGAAATGGTTATATAGAAAATATACTAAATTATGAATAAAACACTTTGCCATCAGCAATAGCAGTGAAGCAGGCAAGGTTCAATGTTGGAATTTAAGACCGCAAAAGCCATAAAGTGCACCCCCCCCCACCCCCACCGTTTTCAAAAACCAAGTAATTGGTTTAAGCCAAATCTGTAGTAAATATCTCTTTTATAGATTTCATCTCATGTAATCATGAAAACAACAGACAAGAATCTCTGATTTTTAGGAGTGACAGACTTATCACAGACTTAATTTCAACGAGCCTATTGGAAAGGAAGCACAGCAGGAATATATAGGAAAAATGATTAGTGTGTAAATGTTCTTTTTGTGTAAAATATATCAAGCAAGAAAATGTACTTAGGAACTGGATATGAAGCTAAGTTATTGCACATACGGTTGGGTACACTGGAAGAAGCTGAATACGTGTTGCATTGCAGTACAGGTTCTGTACAGACAGCTGCACTCCTTCAAGTTACGTAGAAGATATTGGATAAAAGTCTAATCAATGATTGAAAGATGGGAAGCAAAAGGGAAGTACAGGCCAATTTAATTAGGTTCCTACCCAGGCTTATGACATATATTACAGCAGAATTTATCGGCCAAACTGACCAAGGCTCCATTGCCCAGGGAACAGACTGAGAAAGTACAAGCCTGTATCTCAAGGGCCTTCAAAGCTAAAACTTAGCAGGTGAAGAGAACAGAATAATAAAACAGCGGATATGGTTATTTCTAGTCAATCAGAAGAGACAATGACAGTACTCCATCTGCTTAGCTACAATCCATGTTGCACTTCCTACATGACAAACAAACCAGAAATTCTGCATTGAATCTTTCGGAAGTGGTACCCCAATCATGGCAATCTACCAAGACAAGAAGTTATTTAAACCACCTCTTTCATGATTATAATTATTCTGCATATATCTTCTTCTGCATGATTATAAATGTAGGTGAAACAATCTTTAAAAGAGAACTAGTTTCACTAAAACTATGTGATTTTCCCTCAATAAAAAGATTGCCTACAGTCATTGGCTCTTGATTAGGGGACACTGAGATTGCCATCATGGACTGTTGGGAATGAAGCCTGTCAGGACATAAGCTCAAAGAATAGTATTGGCCTATACTATTGAGGCTAACCCAACCTTCAAGATCTAAAGTGGGGCTTAGCGAATACTTGCACAGCACTTTGCAGAGAGGATCACTATCTACATCTGGTATCAGCCTGGGAGTCAGAGAATTATGTGGGACCGGGAATAAAGGCGGTGGCAAGAACTGCCCCTCTCTAGATGCTGAGTACTTGAAGCTGTTATCCCTTGAAAGCTACACCAGAATTGAAAACATGTAGTCCACTGCTGATGAGAAAAAATGAAAGGATCCTGCACTGCTGATGCTCTTTTATCATATGCTCGGACCACTGAAGCCATTGCTTCATAGGCTTTACCATTAACAGTTGCAGTCTTTGTCTTCCTCCTTGCCTTAGTAAACATTACTGATATCTAATCAAGAACTGCTTCTCAAAAAATCTTTTAATTCTGAATAGGTTAACAGAAATCCATGGGTTTCTGTTGACAGAAATGCCATCGCTGCATGTTGTCAGCACAGGAACCCTACCGAGCAACAGCAAGTCTGACCATCCATACCCCTGCAACCGGAGAGAAGGGACATGTCACGCTTGCCAGAAATACATTGGTCTATGAGCATTATGCCACAGCAACAATTGAAAAAGCCACAGTCAACACTCACCCTAAAATAAGGCAATTCAGAAATGTCACTTCCATTGTCACAGCTGATATCACTGAAGTGTCACTTGGAGTTAATATCAGCCTAATCAAGCCAATTATAGAGCGCTTCTAGTATTTATTAAGCTCTTGGATTTGACTTTTGATCTGAAAATCTGCATATTCCTAGATGGTTTATGAATTTAAAATGGTTCAAAGTTCAAGTCCAACAGAGCAAGGAGCCTGCAAGACATCCTTGTGCTGTTCAAGCAGAAATCAACGCGTTGCCTTGCCAGCTGCAGTGGGCTTTTGGCACAGCTTTGGGCAGTGACTCAACATGAATGCAAGACCTGAACCTGAACCCTCTCTTACCCCACACCAAGCACTTCCAGCCTTTCCCCTGGGGGCCACAGTCTCACAAAGGATCAGGCTCTGCTGCTTTGTTTTGGGAGGTAACACAGGGTCATGGACGAAGCGACGCAGATGCAAGGAGATGCTCAGGCCTAGAAACACCTCCTTCACTTGAGCGGTACCCGAGCCCCTGGTTTGGCCATGCAACCAGGACGACCATGCTGCAGTCCCTGTTCACCTATCACTGGAGAATTTTGCTTGAAAACCCCCACACTGCCGCTCTGGAGTCAGAAGAGGTACTTCAACACTCCCACTCATCTGCTGCAGAAGCAAAACTGGGCAGAAATTTTTCTGTGACATCTATTTTCTCCTTTCTTTAGTATGGAGGCTAATGAATAGTTTCATGTACACGTAATTGTCATGCAGAGTAGTTTAATATCCCTATGCTGTGTTCATGGTCTAAACACACAAAGAAGATACATTGAGTCTCACAGAAATTAAGTGCTGGCACATAAAACAAGGAGGGAGGGACAGCAATGTTATTTTCTCAAGGAAGAAAGCCATACCTTAGGGATAACAAGTGCCCCTAAGGGAAGGTCAGAGTTACAGTGTCAGGAAAGTGACTTTGCCTTTTAATAAAACTTAATTTAGTAAATGCAGACATGCAAGGCAAGTGAGTACCAAGTCACATTTTCTTAACTCTTTCAAGCCCAGAAGGCAGAGCTCCCCCTCCCATTAGAGCACTGGCCTCAAAAGGGATGGAGACGAGGGGCTCTACCCAAAGCATCATCCCCAGCCTCTTCCCATGCAGCCCAGCGCTCGTCTCTCCTGAAGAGGCAAAGGCTGTGCCCCACAGCCAGCGTGGGGGTCCTTGTCCACACCATCCTTCAGGTGAGGCTGCTTACAGCATGCCAATCACTTTCAAATCTCTTATAAGCAACAAATAGGAATGATCTGCAGAGGGGGAAAAGTCACCATTTCAGCAAGGAGGAAGAAAAAAGTCACTATGGTGACAGGTTTTATTTTTTTTTTAAAAGGGATGGGTGTTTGAAACAGTTGCAGCAGTCAAGGAGACGAATGAATGGGTTGTCCATGGACAAAGTGAAGAACCATATATGATACAGACATTTATCATGCACACATTTATAAGCTACGTGTGGTTTATAGCATAATTAATCAGTAGTTGTCTCCTATTCCGTACACAAATGCAGCCTCCTGTCTTTCCAGGCACATCCGATAAATAACTACTTTATATCCTTCTGTGATCCAAATAATCTGCTCCCTGATGGAAGATTCTGGGAGAAGTAATTCAAGTTCCTGCACATGGAAACTCAAAAAGGGTACTAGAAGCACTGTCCTTGCACATCCTTGGTACCTGTGTTGAATCCCTGCAGACTCTAAGGTACATTCACAGCCACTCTGCCACATGTACAAAGCCACACAGAAATAAATGTACAATTGTGTACATCTGACTTGAACAAAAGAGAAGGGATGGGGAAAATTGTATCACCGCTACTCTTCAGCTGTCACCACCAATGCTACATCTTTTTGTACCCGGTCCTGACTCTTAAAAGAGTAGGAAGCCAGAGTCACAATCCAGAGAAGAACAAGCCTTCCTTTTGAGGTCAGTCAATCAGAAATCAGGAGACACAGAAACATACATTTATAAATAGTAAATACAATGCATAAATTTGAGGATTTTTCCCCTACAAATAATCTCACTTGTGTCATTTACAGCAAAAAGTATTCAGCTTGATGTAGGTCCCTTCTTCGTAATTATAACTTGCCACTTTTTCACGATTTCTTACTCTATATTTACTATTCTGTTTTGCTACTGTACAGAGTTTCCTCTGTTGCAATCAGCGTAGGTGTCTGGAGTGTGAGCTGTTAGATTTCTGCTCCTCCCCTCACATCAACTTGCTGGAGGTTATCATAAGCAGCTGCAGTAAGGATCCTGGTTAGGGGTTTGCAAGATCTCACACTAGAAAGAAGAATTTGTTTCCCCTTAACAGAAAGTTCAAGGAACACATACATATGATTTAATGGGAATAAATAAAAAAAAAAGTGCAAATTATCTGTGGGTTTCTAAGCCCTATGCAAGCAATACACAATGTAGTGAAGCATCCACTGAAACACTGTTCTTTAAAATTCAATTAGAGTAGAACTCACTGGACTTGAAAAAAGCAAAGCGTATGCGTCACGCAAAAGTGCTACACCTAGCTAAAGGAAAAAAAATGTTCCTAACATTTTGGACATATCATTTCCCTCAGCATGTAAATAAAAAGGAAAAAAGATAATTTTCAAAGAAAAAGATCTATATATTTACGTATTTTTATATACTGCTGTGTGTCAACCCATAATTGATCCTGCTTTGCAGATGATCACTTAAAAAAGGTTAACTTTTCAAAAAAATGAAGACTACTCAGACAAAATTACAATGATATATTTCCAGAAGAGGCCAAATCACAGCTTGTCATATAAAGCAGCCCCATATACCTTCTACTTTGTTCCCTTCTCATGGATGCCTCACAAAGCATTTCCATTTTACACAAGGGCGCACCCGAAGTTCAGATAAAAAGGAATTCTGCAATTGTTCTACTTTAGTCAGAAAGCATTAAACACACACATCAACACAAGATAAAAATTCGGTGTTATTTGAGGAGCAGTGCCTGCAGCTTATGTATTTGTGTGTATTTTATCTGCAAAATACCAGCACGCAGGCATTCCTCAAAGAACCTATGTGAATTTTATCAATGGATCATCTCTAATCCCTCCAACATTTCATCTCTGCCTTCAGCAACTAATGAGTTAAAGATGATAAATACCGTTAACAAAGGAAAGAAGATCTTTCCTTTGTCTCCCAAAGAATGCAGAAACCTGACTTCTAGCAATGTATTTTTATATTCAACCAAGTTCCTTAAGTGGACAATTTTGCTTCTAGCTTTGTTTATTATTCTACTGTAAAAAAAAAAAAAAGGTTTGATGATCCAGAGGACAAGCATAGTATGAAAAGTCACTAAAATTACTGTTTCCTATTACTGATTGTATCTGTGCGTGTATTCTCCCCTCACAGGAGAATATGGTGAAAATGTACACCAAATGTACACCAACACCACAAAATCCACAGTCTGTTTTCATTTCACAGAGAAACTCTTACCAGGGCAAAGAAGAATTTTATATAATCTCAATCATAATCAGTCATTAAATATTAAACCACCAAATACTACACATGTGAACTGCATTTCGGATGTAAAATTTGCCACTGATAATCCAAGAGG
>VYZV01023246.1:93014-109417 GCA_013401275.1 Pandion haliaetus | reverse complement strand
AATAAGCAAGTGATGCCACAAAAAAAAAAAGTTTCAGGTTTGGTGGTTTTGTTTTAACAGATAGGCAAAATACAAAACATACAGCTTGGTCCTACAATCTCTCTTTATGCTGTTTAATCTTTAGGTCTTTAATTATTTCTGAAGGGATTATTTTATAGAACCAGGAGAAAAGGAATCATTAAGCCCTAACAGCAGTCATAGCTTCACATACTGATTTCATTAAAAAAAAGGGCTGAAGGATACAAATATTGTATAAATGCATAACAGAATTTACCAAACAGACTAAGTTAGCAAAAATCAGTAAAAAACATTGACTCAAGTATCCGATTAAAAACACACAGTATTTTATTGTTCTTTTGAACCTGTCAGTTATGAGCCTTATTGACCTCTTCTGTAATGAGGGGGCAAATGTTCTGTATTATTCAGGAAACAAAATTACCAGAAGTAACAGACAACAAGTTTTCCCAAGAAAAATGGCTCTATTTTAAAAAAGTTATTTGCAGATGTACTAATTTTAATGTTACACACATTTAAATACCTAATTTAGATGTTTCATAAAATCCACACATATATATTTGAAGTCTAACAGATATTAGTATTACACTGGCATTCCATCAGAAAGATAAGGGGAACAATCAATATTTTAAAGACAACTATCTCCAAGTATAGCCTATCCAATAAAAGAGAAAAATAAACTTTTACGTAAAAGTGTAGTTTTGCTTTTAAGTCTTTTTTTCCTCCAAGTTTTGCATACAAATTTTTATTATTTAATTTCTGTCTTTTGGATTTGGACACTATTAGAGAAAGAAAACATGCTTTTATGCTTTTAAAATATGCCAGGTAGTCAAAGTTATTAACATGTCCATTCACACCCCAATTTAATAGCCGTCTGGTAGCAATCACACAGTACCATTTTAAGTGAAGCGCCTGGTATGTCAGTGTGCATCCACAAGGACAGGCAAGCTAATACACAGTGTCTCAGTATATAGAAAGCCGTACAGCAAGTGTTTTTAAGCGTGTAATAAGTCAGAGGCAAATTTTATTTTAAGTTTTCAACGAATCTGGGGGAAGAATAAGGTCCATCCACCCTATTCTGCAGGCTCCCTGCTGAAATCCTACAGACTGGCTTACACAGCACTTCCAAAAAACCCTGCTCGCGCCTCTGTTGTTTCCTTCTACCTGATGTATCTTTATCTTTCTAAAGAGACACATGCAACCTGATTCTCAGCTGAGGGTATTACTGTAGGATATACAGCAGAAATTATGCTTCCCTATATAATACAGTATTCCTTGCAGTGAGAGACTAACGGTCATTTGCATACATAGTAATGGAGGAATAAAAGAGGTGGAGAAATAACTGTTCTGTCTGTTCCTTTCCAAGGAGTTATATTACGTTTCTGCACATTTCTAAACTTTTAGCTGTAACACACAGCTGGTGGAAGCAGCTGAAAAGGATCTGGACCCAATACCAGGATTTCTTCCCCCCTCACATCTGTGACAAGCTAGCAAAAGTGCATACCTCTACATTTAAACACATACAGCAAGACTACATTGCCATACAAGTGCACACAGGGACAGATGTTCACATCTCATATTTGACTGAAGGCAATTCTAAACCTGTATGATGTAAATACATCTGATATGGTACTGATTATAAAGTCTTTTTGCTATAAACTGTGACCACTAATATTTTATCACTACTTTTACAAAGTCACCTGCAATTAAAGAAATTTCATTTTTTATGCTATACATTAAGTCCTTCTGGCATAGCCCACCCTCTCCAAGTTAAATGCAGACAGCTATAGAAAGAACATGCAGCACTATCTATTCAGAGGCAGCACCATGAATATGTTAAACTAAAACTGAGAAGCATAATCTTGAAAAAGGGGATATGGCAACTACATTTCCTACCGGGGGCTAGACCTCACCTCAAGCAATAGACTACATGCTCTCGCGAGCTGAAACATTTCTTCCTACCCATGCAAAAAAAACCAAAAAAACCCTAAACAACCCCAACAACAAATCTGCCACTGTGAGGAGGAGGAAATGCTTACCTTAATTTCTTTTGCAAAAAAAATAATAATAATTAAAAAAAATTTAAAAGAATCAACAAAAGAGCCTGGCTCCATCACCTTGAACAGCAAACGCATCCGAGAAGACAGCAGCGAGAGCGAGCAAGCCGGCAGGCAGCAGCGAGGCAGGGGCGACTCTGCTTGCGCCCCTTTTTCCGGCAGCAGGCATGACAATGCGCGAACACCCCCTCCGCATCACAGCAGGCAACTGTAGCCAGGAGACAGAGGTGCTTAAATTAGAAAACCGCTGCCAGAGGAAATAAACGGGAACCACAGCGACCCCCTCGACCCCAGCAGCTATCAAATCCGGGAAGATATAGTGCACATCTGTTTTACGAGGCCCCCAGGGAGCTCCAACTCCAGCTACTTACCCTGTCTGCATTATTAATAGATGTTAATGGCACCATTATATCGAAGCCTCTTCCTCTTTATAATATGGAAATTCCAAGGGGTTTTTTGTTGATTTTTTTTTGTTTTTTTTTTTTTTTTTAAAAAGCAGCAAAAAAAAAACCAAAAAACCCCTACACACCGTGAGACAGCAAACAGCTTCTTGGTCCTGCTAACTGCAGAACTGCGCACCTCCCTCCACCCTGCCTTCCTCAGCCACCCTCAATATACTGATTTGGTAGACAAAAATCAATTCAAGGCAGTAAACAACTGCAATAAAGCAAACAGGCAGACAAAGACTTCCTGCCATAAGGCAATTCCTGAATACACACTTTTCTTTTTAATAAGGTTCTGAAAAATTTCAGCTAGAGCATATACATATAGATTTTAATGCAAACGATGCAGTGTAAAGAACAGAATAAACCCACACCATTCAGATATTTCTTGCCTATCTAAATACAGGGTTTTATTTCTCCAGTAGAAGTTATCTGTCACCTTAAAAAGTATTATTTAGACTGACTCGATGACAAAGTATCCTCTGTCAAGCCTTTGATTTAGTTGATGAATAAAGGAATGTGATCCTTAAGTATCCCTAGGCTGTGTTTTTGTTAATGCATGGATTTCCTCCGGGTCCATTCATCCTCAAGGTAGGTGTACTGCAGTCATGCACCAAAGTGTCAAAAGACCTTCCACAAAAGATATTGACCTATTTTAATCTGATCCATGTATAAATGCGATGGAGCTACCACTGGGAATAAAGTGAACCAAAGATGTATTTTTAACCCCTTTATAGCACCATATGCAGGAGGAACAAATTTGCATCAATAATGAACATACCCTCAAAGACTTAATGAGAATGTAGTTTGCTTTAACCAGATCTCTTCCACTGATACCAAGTCATGTGAAATGCTACCACTTACCAAGGAACCAGGCACATCACCTCTGCAGTTTAGTATTGCTATCAGATAATTTTGACCAGCTATTTAAAAAAAAAACAAAAAACAAAAAAACAACAAAAAAAGAAATGCCAAAATGGTAGGCTTCACCTATACAAGATACTGATTTTAACTGGAATATAAAAAGCATTGCAACGTCGCAAACAAAAAAAAGCTATCCTTAAGGATGGCAATACCCCAGCATTAATTGCATGATGAAATTTTTGCATACGGGGGGTGAGGGGGAGAGAGCGAACGTGTCAAGAATCACCTTCTCGTGCTGCAGATGCATGCTGCAGCTGTTTGCTGGCTTTCGACAAATGAATGAAAAGTGCCACTAATTCTTCCAAGACAAATGTAACCGATTGGCTTTGTTGCTTGCTTGCCTCTGCGGCTTTTGAGACCACGCAAGTACGCTGCAGACGCAAAATCACAGGGTCTGGCTGTATTAACTGAATTACAGACAGCGCTGATGTGATCATCTTCATCTCTCGCGCGCTCTCTAATTATTTATCCAGATCAAGCCTGACTGCTGGAAAATTAGCTCTCTACAGGAGGTAACCGAGCTGAAAGGTTCTTTTTACCAAGAAATGATGGGCTGGCCTCTAGCAGTACATACGCCAGCATGCAGTTGTAAGGAAATGTCACAAGATGTAAATTTGCGAGTAGATTTCTCTTCCTCACAGAAAAAGAAATGACATTTTTAGAAGATATGAAAATATACATATATTTATACAGACACACAAAGTAAGTAACCATCCAAATTCCTGATCCCGAACTCAAAAGATTTTATGTGAAATGGGAAGAGACGTATATTGGTCATATCCTCTTTTTGTTGCTTTATACATTCATTCCTGCTTGCTTATCTATAAACAAGTTCACAGTATTTCACTTACACAAGGATTTCACTTCCTGCCAGCAACTGCAATGACACCAAGTTTTAGTTCCGATGCTTAGGGGGAAAAAAGACAGCAACATTTTAGTCACTTAATCAAACCAACTTAAAGCAGAATGAACAAGCCATAAAAAAAAAAAAAGTTTTTAAGCTCAAGATACTGCTTTAGCCTGTAGTAATCTAAAAGCAACTGTAATATATTTTTATTTTCCATTTAATTACTTTTTTTTTAAAAAAGTGTTACTAAACCTGCCAGACAAACCAGTGTAAAAGGAATAACTTTGAAATTATTTTCCAATTAGCAAGACAGTCATTGTGAGTCGATTTGCTATACTGCATGTGTATATGGATATACACATTTTTAATGCACTTTAACACGAGCTTTGGTCCAATTCTAGGGTCGCATATAGGCCAGTATAAATTTCAGTACTAGAGAGCTTTAACTTACCATCTGAAGCATTAAACACACAAAACATTGATATTAAAACAACGCAGCTGCAGGAAACACAAATATGCTGATTTTGATACCGATGAGCTTTGGAACTTAATTGTTTACAAAGAAAAAAAAAAAAAAAAAAGCAGCAGAATCTGGGCTGTATCTCTCTGCTTGCTGCATTTGCAGCAGTTTCAGTATGTCAAGCCTTCCCCAACCTTTTAATTGCATTGGGTGTTATACATGCCAGGAACGGGTGAGAATAGTTGTCAACCCACCTGACTGCAGAACAAAGAGCATTTTTTTTCTTCCAGCATTTGTTACTGATGCTTGAGCCACACCCTGTCGTCCTTACAGAACACGCTCTTTCCCATATTTTCCTTTTTCCTACTCACAGAGAAAGACGATTTCTTCCCAGTAATAAAATATTAGCCGTTCTCTAGAATTACTACGTTGGGTTTCACCTTTTATTGAATCCCCTGCGGGTTTATTTTTAAGGGCGGGAGAGGGGCTGCAGACACAGCTGCGTTTCCCGCAAGGTGGGGAGTCCCCAGGCCGGGATGCCTCGGTGTCCCCCCCGCATCCCTGCTCCCCTTGGGATGCTGCTGGCAGACAAGGGGCCTCACCCTGCTTGCCCAGTCACGGGAGAAGGCACAACCAGGCTGATCAATCCTGTGATGAGAGGGCAGACAAGAGGAAAAAAAAAAAAAAAAAAAAAAGACAAATTCAAAACCAAGAGGTGAAGCCCCTTGTCTGGCTCCTTTTCCCACCAGCCCCAGGCACCCGCGTGTGGGGTCAAAACCCTCCAGAAAGCATTAACCCCTAATGCTGGTTTTCCAAACCACGCGCTCCCCATCTCGCTCCCTCAAATCCTCTGACAGCTCCGAGTTTGCAAGGCTAAACTCCTCTCGGTCCAGGCGAGAGCCAGGGAAAGGTTGTTCCCCTGCCGCTCTGCGCAAAGGCCCTTCTGCCTTTCGTTTCTCACCTACGCTCCCATTAGTGCTGCAGATGACACACAGTGCCCGGCCCTTCCAGAAACCGATACAAGAACAAAAAACCTCTTGTAGGTTAGCTACACAACACCCAGAAGCATACTGTGTTTTTTGCAGATTTGTATAAACAAGGCATATTCCTGCCTTGACCTATTTATAACATAAACAAGCAATGTAAAGCAAGATGCAGACAATGCGAGAACTGGTACCTGCAAAGCAACCCATGGCTCCTTTTTCTGCATGTCAAAACCATCTCCTGCATCACCTCAATTTTCTATTCCCAGAGCATGGAGGCAATCAAACACCATAGCTTCTAACACTGCCCTCACCAACTTTTTCACTAGGTTGTAGCAACAACGCAGGTGCATTTTTGGTAGCTCCGTAACAGCAGGTAAGCCGTAGGCATCCTTATGGCCCTTTCCCTCTGCATTTCCTGAGGCATCAAAGTTACACTTTCTGACCTAATCAAAGTAGCAGGAATGACCTTTTTCCCCAAGTTTCAGGACAGTCGGAGTTAAGGAATGGCTTGACTTAGCCTGGATTATTTTTGCAAGCAGTAGAGGGTTTACTCGGTCTTTTCTGTTCCCCTAACAGCACATGCATCTAATGAACTTTCCAACCGTAGCCCAACAGAGCAAAACAGTTTAAGAAATAGCAATGCTATGGCCTCTGTGAGGTTTGGCATACGGCTTTTTTTGTTTTAAGAAGAGCTTTTGTTCAGCTGTTCCTTGGTATTGATATGTTATCATCCACTAGCCACACACCGCCAAAGGGAAGAAGCTGCAGTGCTCTCAGGCTATGGCTAGATTCTGCGTCAAACAGCACAAACAAACTGTTGCCGCTTTAACCTTTGAGATGCAGAGAAATAAAACCCCTTTAACTTTTTGATCACATGATTCTTGAAAAACCAGCAAAGCCAGCTTTAAATAAAAATAAATCAGTATATCCCACAATACATTAGACTACCAACTACTGAATGTTCTTATTACTAATTTGAAATGTGTTCTGGGTGGGAGGTGCCTACTGAAGCTTTCTACTGCTGCTGCCATTGCTGCTCATCAGGTACGTGTTCTCAGAAATCCCTGCTCCTAAGGAGCCTGAACTTGCATCTGCACCTCTTCTGGATGCATCGAAGATGCAAGTTCTTGCACTACCTGCAATTCACAGCACCACTGCACAGGGATGCCAGCCTGCGACAGCACCCAGATCTGCTGCCAGCACGGCAGCAGCCAGGTTAGAACAAGAAGGTGAGCCATGAGGGGAAGTCATCAAGACTGGGATGGCAACTGAGAAACATGTGGGCAGTGGATTATGGGACACCGATGTGACTAGGCAGGAACTGACAGTCAATAGGAAAAACCCTGAACACACTTTCCATGAGACAGCAGATTAGTGGCTTTTAAGGAAGGCACCATGGTGGTAGAGGCCACGCACCCCAGGGGAGGAGGGACTTGCACCCCAATTCCGCAGGCTGGCTCCACTGCAAGTCACCACACATTTCAGCCAAGCCTTGCAAGGATTTAATGCACAACGGACACACGTAGCACAAAGTCAACAGCTGCTCTCCTGCAACTGCTGGCAGTGACCAGAGGTCCTGCATGTATCACTGGGGCACTACAGGTACCAGACGGCAGCAGATGCATCCTGCTAGATGCCCCTTTGCACTCTGGTTTCTGATGGAAGGGTTTGCTGAATTTGCACTGAGCCTCCAGCCTGTTTTCCTAACACTGTTGGATTATCTTTTGAACTGTCAACCCTGCTCAAGATTTACACAAATGGGCTTTATACAGTCACTTTAATATTGCTGAAAACATATCTGAAGGAAAACCAGGAGGCCTCCAGAGTACTGACACTGCATGAATAGGTAACAAGCCCTAAAATAAAAAAGCAGTACAGGGCACCACAGCTCTCAGTATAAACAGGTACATGAATACTCAACACCTTTCTAGGAGATGCTAACAGTGAGCCTGTGCAGTTTATCCACTGTGAGGTGACTCTTCAGTGTAGTAGTTGTACCTGCTGAAATCAAAAGCAGAAACCCAGCATGTTTTAATGGGAATAGAATTGAGCTAGGAAGTACCAGGACTTGTTAGTTTTAAGATTGCAGATGTGCTGTTAATCCCATTACCATTCAAACTTTGCACCTTCAAACAGGCTGTTTGTTGTCCAGCTAGACACCAGCCTCCTGGCACACAGAGGGCAAGCAGCATACTCCCAGGTCCCCTGTGTGTGGCGCACTCGCAAGCCCCAGCAATCCCCCTGCAGCATCCAGGTGACCCACGAGTTCTTTTCTGACATACACTGCATCTTCCTTCCCAGAAAACTCTACTCTCCTCCCATCAGCTTTCCCTGGAAGGAATCTTAATCCTGCTGACCTTTCTGAACACAAGCCCTCCTACCCTTTATTTTTTTGGTTTTTAAATAATCCCTATCTCTAATTGTGCTCAGGCACACATATATACCATTTTCATTCTTCACGCAAATTTCAACTCTCTGTGCAAGTGTAGAGTTGTTGTTGTAGGTCTTTGGGGATCTTTCCCTCCCTCCCTCCTTTTCTTCCTTTGAAATCACTTTCCTACTTAAAAAAGCCTGACAGCCCTGCAAGCTGGTTTTCAACCATACCCAATCCTCCCATCGCTTTGTCAGGAGCACTGGACTGTCTTTTACAGTCAGAGACAGTGATGATAAATGACAGCCTCCATAA
The DNA here is from genome assembly GCA_013401275.1 of Pandion haliaetus. Lineage (NCBI taxonomy): Eukaryota > Metazoa > Chordata > Aves > Accipitriformes > Pandionidae > Pandion > Pandion haliaetus. The sequence continues at coordinate 100,999 of VYZV01023246.1, read as the reverse complement.
TCCAGCAAGTGATGCTGTCCAGGGGCGAAAGCCACAGGCAGATGTGGAGCCTTCCCGCTGAGCACGCTGCAGAGGAAGAGGGCACATCACTCACAGCTGTAATTCCCATCCACGCTCCAGTTGCTCAGCTCCAAGCAGTAAAGCCCCCTTTGCAGGCTATGAAGCTCCCAGCGCTTCCCAGTCTTCTCTGGCCAGCATACATCTCTCTCACTTAAAACACAAAACAAGGAAAAAACCACCTTCCTTTCCCCAAAAGAAGGCTGCCTGCAACCCTGTACACTCCCCATTTCAGCAGCTCTGATACCGACAGCCAGCTGGATAATGTGTTCAAACACTCTGGGGATCAACCCCTTTATCCAGGAAAGCTGTTCCCGGTTTTTGAAGGAGCCCACAGTGAGCAGGTTTTGAGGAGTGGACATTCAACCCATGCTTCCCACCTCACCCCTATAAAGGGCGTTATGAAGCAGGAGTGCCAGCCAGGAGCACACTGTACTTCTTCCCAAAGGATCACAAACATCTTTACAAACATGAGACCTCACAGCACGCTCACAAGAAGTCGATAAATGCCATTTCCACCACCTCACCCAATTCTTTGCTGGAAAAGCAACGCTGGAGGGAAGCTTATCTATGTGTCCAAGGTCAGGCTTGGCATCTGTGACAGATTGAGCTGTCTTAAGTCCCTGCACATCCAGCCTCCAATTCTAGAGTTAGTCATCAGGCAGTGCCTCTAACTTTTAAAGAGGAAGCTTTGAAGGAAAATGTTTTTGTTTTGTTTTGGTTTTTTTTACAGCCTAGAAAGCCACTAGATGCGATGAGGCTGTATGACTGGAATTAGCTGCAACATCATCCTTCCCTTTGGGAGCAAGCTTTGCCCTGCCACTGCCAGCTCCAAGCAGCTCAGGCTGTGCCCATCCTCAATGGCTCTCAGGACCAGTAACATACCAGGACTAGGGCAGGGGTAAAGCAGGGCATAACTCACACTGGAAGTACCTGGGTTTTGTCCAGTTTTCTGTCTGGTCCTTCCTTGGCTCACTTGGACCTAGTGATCAGTCAGCAGCAGAGATTTAAAATACAGCCACCAGCATCTTCACCAATACAATACCTACCACAGCATGCCAAGAGCGTTTTTTCTACTGTGCTTCCAGTAAATCTGCAAGTCCTCAAGGATGACTAGCAGCCAGACTAGTTCCGAAGCTCTAGTACCTGCTCTGGCATGGCAAAGCTGCCAAACGCCTCTGAGCAGCTGTGCGACGTGCAGCATGAGTTACTTAACTGCTAGACAGAGATTTTTCTTTCTTTAGGGTAGGGTAACCCTGTTCTGCTAAGTTATCCAACTCCGAATTGGAAAGCAGGTGCTAAGAGACTCTTATGGTGCCTTTTGCAGACTCTCCTCTCTCAAGAGGACACCGTGCAAGGGGAAGGGGATGCACAGCTGCTATACGACTGCCAGAGGGGCACACCTCAGCTCAACTGCAGTCAATAGCACTGTTCTCCTTGGCTGCAGTGATGCCAGTGCTTTCTGTGTCAACCTTGCGAATATTTAAGAAGTCTTGACGAGTCAAGCGGCTCAGGATGAAAGTCCATAGCATGACAGCAAGCTGAGTGAAAACACTCAGCTTGTGCTAACAGAGCTGTTCAAGGATGCAAGAAGTGCAAGGTGCATCTCAAAGCAAAGGGCTTTCAGCTTGGCTAATGGGACCACAAATCGGCACTGATGAAGGACCTGGGGCAGAGCTTGTGCTGCTGCAAGCACAGCCAAGACAACTGGAGGCAGCCATTTTACTGCAATACACTCCAAAACTGCCCACGGCATCATCACCTTGATAGTTAACCAAAATAATTTACTTTTCTTTCAGCTGCAGTCTGAATCTAGACTAGATCTGTCTTCAGAAGCATTCTAATTTAAGCTCGCACTTTAGTAAAGCCTTAAAATAATCTATTTCTTACTTGTCAGCCTCAAAGACAAATACTGGTTTTCACCAGAACAAAGAGCAGCCAAAAACTCAGCCAGACCTATCCATTACCAGGTGGGGTCCAAGGGGGTAAGGTGTGACCCCTCAGGACACCAAGGAACTTGGGTCCAGCTTTGCACCTTCCTGCAAATAAAGCCTGCATCATCATCTAAGACTTGCATCTCTTTGTTATGCTACCCCTTAGTAAAGAAGCCAGAGAAATTAAATCTATTCAGCAGGGAAAGCAGTCTTTCCCAATGAGAAAAAAAATACCATTTTATCTCATCTCTGCCTTCCTTGTTCATGCTTTTCCCTCTTACACTTCAAGAAAAATTAAATTCCAAATTTACAGAAAAATTAACAGTATATTGCTGAATTACTAAGGACCACATTCACTACAGAAGACGAACAGCACAAATCCACAAGAGCAATCACTCCTTTACATCAGCTAAAAAGGTCACCATTTATTTTTTTCATCTTGAAATTATGATTTTGCTCTTTAAGCACAAAAATATTAAAATGGGATCAGGCTTTTCAGCTGAAATAAAACAACAAAATCAGAGTCTCTTGGCTTGTTAGAAAGGCCAAACTTCTTCCAAAACACCCCTAATTTTAATTGACTTATATGCGAGACAAGCCCTTAAAAAGTAAAAAAGAACAGACTCCCAGCTATTTTTCCACACAGTAAGACCCACTCGGCAAACAAAACCATATTCATTATTTACCTTGGGGCAGAACCCAGAGTCCTTAACCAGGTTAAGGGCCCTATTGTGTTAATCTTTACATTAGTCCAATGTAACATGCACCATATTTAAACAAAATACCCTCAATCCCTCTTTAGAAAGGGGGCTGGGGGGGTGGGGTGGGGAAATGACACAACACCAACCCCCTCCTCCCTATACACACATTGCAGTATAATCTGCCACCTCCTATAAACGCTGCCATTTGTCTTTTCTTTAGATGCATTGCAGGAATATTTCCATATAAGCCCTATTATAATAAAAACGACAGTGTGACAAACAGCTTTGCAAATAGGTCTGCTGCTCCAACAAAGCACAGACACAACACACCGATTTGCAGAAATACCCGTATAATTCACAAGTGCTACTAGCTGATTTGAAATCCAATAAATTTAGGTGGTCGCTTTATCTTCTCCATCACGATACCTACTTCCTTACACAGAGCTGAAGTAGAGCATGTGCTCTACTCCCGCAACCGTTCCCCCAATCCCCTCCTCCTCCCCTCCAATTTACACTGATTACAGGTTTCGAAGAACTTAAAAATGAATCTCTAAGACTATTTAAAATGCTGATTTTTACTTGTTTCCTTTTCATCTAGATCAATACGGCACAGATGATAAATATGTAGTTTACCATTTATACTTTTTCATCTTAGCATTGAATATCCTACAGTAAGCTTAAGAAAAATCAGTTCCTGGATAGCACTTACATTCCCCCTCTTTAGCCCGTTCCCTATTTTATCTATGATACAATACATAAGCCTGAGTGTGTTAGTCTACTAACGCAGACACCCATTATAACATTCAGATATTAAGTGCAGCAGAAAGGAACTGCATCTCAAAATGTTCACTGCTCATTTTAAAGTTTGACTAATTTTATGATGATACTTCAGCGTATACATTATTCCTTGCAAAACAGTGCCCCAGCGTTAAGACATCACCACATCAGTTTTCTATTCAGTCTTCACTGAGAGATGAGAAGCCACCATTTTCTTTCCAATACATGCAAATTTAATTGTCTCTACAGAAAGTGTAAACCACAGAGAATTCTGCATTTCAGTGGTGATACTGTCACCTAGCATTAAAAACAAGTACTAATTTGTAAATGAACCTCCTCAATCGTGTTCAAAGGAAGTAATTAAGCATTTAATGGACTAACAAACCAGCACAAATATTAGTTTTATTATTTCCAAGGTACCTCACAGGCATAAAAAATTCCCCTCCCACTGATGATCTTCTGCATCAGAACAATCAGACTCTTGTACTACACAATTTTCAATAGATTCAGGCTTACTGGAGTCTTGCACAAGCTATACAATTTATACCGTTTCAAATTTAGCAAAACTAAATAGCTGCTTACACATATCTAGGACTATTAGACCTGATTTTACATTCTAGAGCCTTAAAAAATAACAACGTCTTGCAAGTACCCTGCTTACGAAACGCTACAAATTCTTCAATAATCATGCAGTATTTTCAGCATTTAAAAAAGCTCAAATTCACTTTTCTAGCAAGAGCATTTAAGAATGCCTTATCTCATTAAAATAAGGTTTTTAAACAATGCCTACATTTAACTTACATAATGCACTAGGTTTTCTGTAATTATCTAGTAATTCCAACTATTCAGTAATACAGGAGACTTAAAGTGCAGCTTAGGAACAGCAAGATTTGTATTTTCTAGCAACCCTGTGAAACTCTGGTGAAGTTAATTCATTGCACTGACAAGAAAAGAAACCTTAAAAACAGTCAGGCAAAGTAATTTAGCAGCTCTATAGAGGGCTTTTCTTTTGCTGGAGGCTTTAATAATTTCAACAGGCACTATTTCACAAATAATCTTTCAAACTCTGAATAGCCACGCTGCGACAGGAACCAAAGCTGCAAAAGTCGTGGCTCTCTAGTAATGCAGAAAAATCCCGACATACCGGGTGGCGACTGAAAGATACATTCATTAACTTTGTTTTCCTGTCTTTAAAAAGGTCAAGCGGGATACTGATTACCAGACAATCACTTTGTTTCAGACATTTTTATTAGACAAAAGGCTTACAGTTAGCACTGCATTGTGCCCCACCCAGCTGGCTGAGAATTGTCATCTTCTCACTCCATTAGGCTGTAGGGCTGTATTACAATTTTCTAATTAAGCATCCCCTCCGATACAGGCATCTACCTTAAAAAACACACTCTCTTCTTTCCTTCCCCTCCCAAATAATCTTTTGGCAGGTCAGACACGAGGAAGAAAAACTGCGTGAATGCAACAATGAAGGAACAGGATAGTACTGACCTTCTCCTGTAATAACGTCTCACATTTCTCCCTCCCTTGCTGATTTCTTAAAGTACGTAACCAATTCTTTAAAAGTGAAGAATTACCAGAAGAAAAAAAAGAAAACCAAACCAAACAACCCCACCCTTCTTCAAAGCACCCACTCCCCACAAAAAGCCAGGCAAACCTATATTGGTCAATTATTTTTCCCAAAAACATTTTGAGAACAAGGATTTTTCACTTGAGCCTCCACATCAACCTCACTCTATCTGCGTATGACATATTAAATGTAAAGGTTAAAATAAGATGCAGTAAGTATAATTTCCTCTCTTTGCACCCTGCATATGTATTGGCACTACTACACAAATGCACAGTATGTGAAAAGAATGTTAAAAACTTTATACTTATGAAATCCAAGTTATAAGATTTTCAATAAACACATGAATTTAACCAGCTATTTCACGAGAAACTTGTGATTTAATATTCTTATGAATTAATGCCACATTTACTGAATCACTATTTATGTGACTGATTTGAAGCAGCCATACCTTAACACTGAATACCAATTACACACCATGAGAAAATACTGAAGACACTGCTAAAGTACAGAAAATATTTTCTCTTTTGAAAACAATTTCAAGTAATATCACACTCTCCTAGGTCTCTCTATGTACACTCAGCTTAATTAAAAAGAATTCGTAGCCCTCAACTATCTTTTAAAATGCAAGCCTGACTAAGACTAGGCAACAATAATATTAATGTTAACACAAGTCAAAATGGAGCATCATTTAGCCTGATGTATCAAAGGGGAAATAATCAGAGAGGACAGAGTTTTCACAGGAAGGCCCAATTCACCCCACTCCCCTTCTATTTCTAAAACTGATCTTATGAGCATCTATTATTTATCCCCTCCACACCACCTTTTTAAAACCTATTTTACATCTCCAGACAGCCGTCAGGCATCTATGCAGTACTAAGTTTTCAGAAATGCGGACTTCTTTTCAAGGTAAAATGCAGGCATATTAAGAAGAATCATTACTTCTTACACTAATATGTCCCAGCATGTATTTGACAGAATCCTATTAACCCACAATTACTTAACCTGTGGTGAAATGCAGCCAACTCTCCCCTTCTGAACGGGCATTTAATACATAGATGTTTCATACTGGTAAGACAGTTTATATTCTTATTACATTAAGAACACTATTTTCACATGAAATAAGTTGTATTTGTTACCATACCTTGGTTTTGCTTTGGGGTTTTCATCTGTTTATTAATGAAATTCTTGGGGTAACAACTACCCTCCGACATTTCAATGGCTCAAGAAAGGCCGTAACATTGCCACAAATTAATTGAAATATATCTCATTATTTCACAGGGAATAAGTGCTGGGATGCGAGCACTGGAAATACAGGCAAATTCTTTCCTAGTTACTTTTTTTTTGGTACGAAAGGCAGAGCCTTTCGGATATTACCCATGATGCCTCCCAACCAAAAACATCTGCAATATGCTACGTTCCCCATTTGTCGCAATCAACCTGCCTATTTAAAGAGGGGGGGCAAGAAACCATTAATGTACCAAATTCCACACACACAAGCATTCATAGGAACACCTCTTATACTTACACGTTGCACCGAGCCGCATGCAGGAAGGTAGCTGTGGCAATGCCAACCATGTTGAAGACCTGCAAGACCCAGGTATTTGTGAAGATGTTATTTGTTGGCTTAGCAACTTTCAACCATAAAACATCCCCCACTTCCCCAGAACTACCTACAGCTTGGCTAATGATGCTCTAATTTTAAATATGGTTTGTGAGAGATGGGATAAGGAGAAACGTTCTAGGTATTTTAACCTCTTGATGTTACAGCTGTAATGCAAGAACATTTAAGAAACACCTGAAAGGCATGTTCATGAATACTGTTTCCTTCCTGCTAAAGCAGCAAGGAAAAAAAAAAGAAAAAAAAAAGGCAAGCCTTTACACCATGCATCTCACACCTTCAGGAGGTAATAACCCTGCTTCTTTAGGACAAATGGTAGGACACGCAAGGTGATGTTTGAAATCAAGGTCTCCTCAAACACTCTTTTGCCTCTTCTCCCTCGAAGTAGGTCGCCCCTCTCAGCTGATCTTGTGTAATCGGGCTAGTTTGTTAGAAAGCAAAAAGAACCCATGCTGCTGCATGAAGCGTGTTAACGCACCTATGCTACAAAGGGAGCTAGTGCCCTGCTGCAGGAGGAGAGGGCTCGTCGCAAGGGAACATCATCAACCACCGCCGTTTTAAACCTCTTCCAGGTTGTACCAACCTGGATTTCTGAAAACCGCTTCAGCAGAAGCAGCACAGCAAAGGCGTTTTCTGGTGGTTCCCTCTTAAGGACAGCACCGACCTACAGCTCGGTCACCGAGCCACGACTGCACGAGGGAAGCCGAGCTCTCCTCACCGCCAGCAACCAGCGCAGAAGCTTCACAGACTGGGTCTGGAAGCCTCATTGCTGGTTCCCCTCGCGCGGGTGGGTGCTGCGGGGCGCTCCCACAGAGCGGGCAGCGCCCGCCTTGCCGGGAGAACGGGCGGTGCCGCCATTCTAGAACCTTCCTGGGCACGCCAGCGCAGCACTGGCATCCCGCAGTCTGCCCGGCAAAGGTGCGCTCCCGCAGAGCGGCTGCTCTTCCCAACGCACCGACAATCAGAATCGGTTTGGTTTTTTTTTTTTTCTCCCTCCTATACTGGATTTCCCAACAAAATTTAAAAACAAAAAAATTAGTCGCGATTTTACTTCATTCTCACGAGGCAAACGGTGGCTAGAAGGTGATGCTTGCAGAAGTTTGGAGGGATTTTAACTAAAAAAAAACCCCAAAAACGCAACCGCAAAACCACACTCTCCCCACCCCCCACCCCCCCCACCGCAGGTGTTTCAAAACCATTTTCCCGGCAGCTGTTCGCAGGGAGGCGAGCCTTCGCCACCCTTCGCCGTACCGATCTGCCCGCCGCGGGCACCGAACCTGCCGCCTCCAGCACCCGAGCGCACGGTTGCCGGCAGGCTG
>VYZV01023246.1:43389-91712 GCA_013401275.1 Pandion haliaetus | reverse complement strand
GGGGGGGGTGTGCACGGCGGGAGAAGCCGCCCCTGCGCCCGCACCCGCGCGTTTCGCCCGCGGAGGGAAGATGCCGGCGGTTCACGCCTGTAAAGGAACGAGTTTAAACACATTGACCCCGGCGTTGTCTCTTCTTAAAAAGCGGGATCAAGGGGGCTGCAAAATCCCATTAAAACGGATTGGCAGCCCGCTGTGAGGATGAGCTGGACGGTGGTTTTTACAGAGTCATGCCGGTGCACCTCTGTTTCTGAAGATCAGTATTTGGTGCAGCCTTCTAATGGGGGGCCGGGGGGGAACCCCCTCTGCCGGGGGTGGGATCCTGCCCTGGGCCTTGCCCCCTGCCTGGGGCACCAGAGGGGCTGCGGGGTTGACCGACACGTGTCCCCCACGGCTCCCCACCTCTGAAATGCACGCCTGAGATCACCAAGTTGCCTAATTCAGGCTCCTGTGCCTGCTATGTGGGCACTGGGGTTGCTGCTCTTTAACGTAGCAATCCACCCCCGGAGAATGCATCCCCGCTTTCCCCCTTGCCGTCTCTGTGCCTGCGGTGCCGCCGATCCCATGATTTTGGTCAAACCAGAGCTGGGATGAACTACTGGGGGCACCCATCTGCTTCAGCAAGGCACCGAAACACACGCCAGGGCTGAGCAAGCGGCTGCCGGGTGAGCAACACGCTCACAACCCTCTGCTCCCAGGGGGAACTTTTAGTTTAAAACAACACCCCCCCTCCCACCCCCCCCAGACAAGACCCCAAACCCATCCAAACGCCCCATTCGGCCCTGTTTGCCAGACCAGCCAGTGGATGCCCCTGCCCCACTGACATTTTGTCCCAGGCTTTTTTGGGGTCCACTGATGCCGGAGGGCCAGGGGACAGGCACCGAGTGAAGCCCTGACTCTGCATTTGCCTGTCCCACGCCAAGCGCTCCCGGCCTCCCGCTCCTGCCCCGCTCCCCTGGTACTTCTTGCCTGCCTGCGTGGCAGAGCAGGGCTGGTGGGCAGCCCCCCGTTCCCGAGCAGGACCCCCTGCAGCCCCTCCGCTGCCATTTCCGAGCCTCTGCAATTACTATTAGCTGCAGAGCTTTACGTGCTGCCCCCCCCATCCCTGTGGGGTCTGGGTGCTGTGTGGCTCCCCTCTGCAGATGGTGCGTTTTTAGGTAGTTCTCATAGAGGGAAGCGTGCTGGTGCAGGGCTGCCGCTCCTGGATGGGCTTACAGCCCCCTTGGGATCAGGGCCCTTTTGGTGGCAAAAAGTATGGCCAGATGTGGAATCTTCCCTCAAAAATCCTTAGGTCAAAGTGTGTTTAATTCCATGGATGTTTTAAATTTTCATGGAAATATTTTCTTATTGTTCGTTTCAGTGCTGCAACCGTTACTCATTTGTGTAGCCTCTGACAGGTACCAGAGGCGTGTGCTGGGTTGGGCCTTTTGCCCTGATGGAATAGGTACCCTGCACATTAGCATTTTTTTCTCCTGGAAAATTCTTAAAACTAACCTTGCAATTTACATGTAATTGTAAAGCCATGTTTTTCCTGCTAGAAATTTCTCATAGGAACTTGTCTCCCTGACATGATCCACTTACTGGTTTTCCTTGTCAGGTGCAGGCTTGTTTTTCAATAAAAATAAAAGCAAAGAGCTAATTCTGAAATCCTTAGTCAGACAAAGCTTGCACTGAAATCAAGGGGAGTCTTGTCTCAGTGTAAAGATTGCAGGTTCAGGATCAAAATCATTATAATAAAACATTGTCACAGGAGCAACATCTCCCACTTCTAAAATAAACATCTTTGCTCCAGTTAGGTATTTATGTAGCAACAGGAGACTATTGATTTAGGAAAGCTTTCTGGTGCACAGATCCTCTACACCCTTAGTGCTGCTAAGAAGCAGCAAAGCTCAGGAGGAGCAGGTTACAAAAGAACTATAATGCAAACCTCTGCTCTCTTTTGCTCCCAGCAGTACTCGGGTAAAGCCTCTGGCTCACCTTCACCTGAAACACCCTCTCACCAGCTCTTCTCCCCGTCCCATGGCTGCAGCGCTGACAGAAGGAAACATCTGCCCGTGGTGGAGATGTGGGACTTCATAGCCTGACAAAGGCCCTGAAGAACAAGGGCTGCGTCCCTGCTTGAGTATGATACCCCTGTAGCTTCTCCCTCCTTACTTAAGGGATTCTGACAAGGTGGACAACAGAAGTTTTGGTAATTCTACCAAAATGAGAAACAATCTAGTAATGCATCAGTAGCACAGATCAATGGCTGGGGGTGGGGGGTGGAACATACACACGCAAGCAGCCTGACTCAAACAGAGGAAGATTTGTCATCTTATTTATATAAATTCCCAGAATTTCTGTAGTAATGTAATCTTCCCATTATACTTACGGTAGAAGAATACTTGCAGAGTTATTTTTGAACAAAAAGCTTCCAAGTGGTTAAATTGCATACAACAGAAAACTGAAAGTCTTTAAACAGTGCTAGAAAGTGTTTCCAAAGAATCTGACTCTAATCCCAATAAATAGCAAAGCTGCAAATAACATAAGGAGTTGATTACTTTTGAGTCTTGCAACTTAGGGTACGTAAAGAACTACTACTTGTCTGATAGGGTACGTTTCTAGGAATTAGGTTGGGGGCTTCAGTGGGTAAAGATCTGGGCTGAAAATGTGTTAGAATTACTTTAATGGGAGATGACAAAGTCTTTCCCACAGCGTCTGCCACAGAGGTCTCCTTACAAGATATGTAAAGAATTAAGTGTTTCAATAAGTAATGGTCACCTGGAACCCAGGAACCAGCCTGTTTGGCCCCTTACCAGAAGACGTTTCTATTCTAAGAAGAAATAGATAAACTGGAGTCCACAAGCAGATTTTTGTCCCAGTGGAATGCAAGTATGGTATTTTCTCACTACTGCAAACAAATTTTAACGTAAAAGAAGCTGAAACAACACATCACTGGGAGAAAAATCTAAGTTGCTCAGCCTGTAATCTATTTAACATAAATAGCTGCCATAACTGTGGTGAATAGGGCAGTTGATCAGAAGTCCCAGTATGGAGGCTTGGAAGTCATGGTATGAAATCTATTCATCTTACATCCCACATCCTGAAAAATGGCAATACCCGTGCCTGATGTTCTGAGAAGTGCCAATATGGCATAACTCTGTTCAGTGGCCCATTTACGTAGACACTAGCTCCCCGCTGAAGTGTAAAATACTGTTTTGGCATAGTTGGAGGATACAAAAATAAGTTGCATGCACTGCATCTGTACATCAGCCTTTAACATCCTTTGGGGGCAGGCAGATGCAGTAGTTCAGCCATCAGGCAACCCTCAGGACGTGTTCAGAGCTGCCTTCTGATTACCCAGGCACTTCAAGCTCCTCTCCACAAAGCAGCAGGTGAACTCTGATTTATTCACTATACATGAGAAGAGGGTGAGCGCCTTATTACCCCAGTTAGAAGCCAGTAAACCCCATTTACCCATTATATTACTGTGAACTCTTTCTCCTCTGAGCAGAGGAGCTTGACTTGAAAAGCCTTACAAAGAAGAAGGGTGAGCTTTTGGTTGTGTTGGGAGCAAGGCTTTGTAGGTTCAGTTTTAGCTCCTATCCTGAGCTGTGGGTAGAATTGCCTCGCTGTCCTGCCAGCCATCAGCCCTTTGTCGTGCAATAGAGAGAGAGAGTATTGCCTTGCTCTGCCACGTCTGTTTAAGTCCTAGACACTGGTGACCACAAACTAAGCATATTTAAAATGAGGCCCTGAGCTTAGCGGAGAGGTCAAGGTGTAACACAAATGATTTCCCTATCTAGTATCCACGTGGGGCCAAATGCTTGGAGTAGGAGCAGAGCTAAAAGCAGCAGACTGCAGCTCAGACCTTCAGAGGCTTGCTAGTTGCTGCTGCCCTTCTGCCTAGAGAGCCCTGGGAGGAGGCGGCCCTCTGCTTCCTTCCCTCACCCCCAGAGAGGACCTTCCTTGGACCCTGTTGTAGCACATGTGGGTTCAGCGACCCTCTACGGGGCAGGACCTGGGAAACCCGGGGAGAGGTACCAATCCATCTGTGACCACATAGCTTCACGGTGGCCCATGGGACATCCCCTGTCATGTCCTTTGCCCTCCATCAGGGAATGATGGAGCTGGGGCCGTTGCCCAGAGCAAAGAGTCTACAAAAATGTAATTTATTATTTCTATAGGATGGCTGAGGTGAATTGGCCGAATCTAAGGCATTGATACTCATCCTTTCCAATGGGACTGCCTGTTCATTGAGCAGTGGAAAAGGACCAGGGACGGGCCGCGATTCCCACCGCCTGCTTGTAACTTTTCAACCTTGAAACCTAGACATAGGCTGCTTTGATGGCTTTCCCATCCTGTAGAATGCTTGTTGTAAGAGCCCTTTGTATGCTACCTGCCTTCCAAAATGCGAATCCCTCACTTAAAATGAGAGCAGCAGGCAGCCTGCAGACTACAGGTGACACACACCAGAGTTCGAGGGCTCCCGATATCATAAAATGGAGTACAAGCTGGCAATGTTTGCATCTAAATCGAGCTCTCTGAACAAACATTTTGGAATCATTCATAAACAACAGGTTCCAGTAAAGATGTGAGTAATGCCATTAGTCATCAGAATCGGACCTTCCACATTGCCATAGACATTGGTGGCAAAGTTCCCGTTGACTTTGGCAGGAGCAGGTTATGTTTCGAACAGATTTACTGCCCTTACCTAACATGTCAAAAATGGTATGTGAATTGTTATCATATTAATAGCAGAAGAAAAGACCGTTGTGGAACACAAGGAAGCTGATGTGAAAGTGGTAATAAAAGAGTGTATTAAATGATGATGCCTCTTTGGAAAGGAAATTCACAGGCATCTAGGGCCATTACCTTTCATATCCTGGCAATCAGGTAATTAACCTTTAACCCTTCTCTGTTGACCTTCTCTCCTTTCTCTTTTTCTGTCATTCATTCTTTTTTCCTAATGACTGGAGAAGATAGATACAGTCTATGATTTATGCTTCCAAAGGCTCAGTCTGCCTCCTTCCTATACTTTCCCAAGTGCTGCAATGTTTGTGTTCACTCAACTCTTTCTAGTCAAAGCTTCACTCAGATTTACTTCCACCTCATCCTTTCCAATACCTGAATTGTTTATACTTCATTTATTCCAAATCCTGTGTTACTTAATTATGCCTGACCTCAGTATAAGTCTTACTCCGTCTTCTGCTGTCACCTAGAGGTAGGCAAAGCACTGGAGGTGTTGGACACATTGGATGCCCTCTGCTTCAAGGAGAGGCTGGACCCTTTAGACTTGCATAGGGTGATGCTGCACAGGTCGTACATGGAAATACACCGCAGTCACATTATAAAAGTGAAATCAGGAGTAAAAGTCGCTTTTAATGTCTGTACCCAAGGGAGGGGGGTGCAGGAATGACTATTTCACCTCCTGATCCCAGGGAGATCTGGCAGATGCAGCATCAGATCAGTAGGTTTCAGGAAGTGTGACAACATCACTTCTAAGCACAGAAAAGGTGACTATAAAGCCAACAAGCAATGGTTACAACTCTTTTCAGGGCTATGATTACAATGTGTATGATTACAATATGTGTACAAAATTTCTGAAATGCTGTGAGTTAGCAATACTGGCTTTATCAGGACAAGAGCTAGGAGAGCAAGACGTAGCCTCTTGTCACAAAAAATGGAAATTCTGCCTGAGTTAAGGTCTGAGCAGCCTTTGCCTGCAGAGAAACTGAAAGTCCTGAGTCATCACACTGAATCACAAGCTGCCGGCTGCGAATCCAGGCACTGAATTCCCACCTATGTTCACTACATGTATTGGAAATGAAACTTTGTTAACATAGCTGTATTTCACCACGTGCCAAAAAGTGGGTTTCTCCTATGGTTTTCTTTTCCTTGGGGGCTTCCCCTCCCTGCCTTGGGTCATGCCTATAGTGTGCATCAAGAGCTAAGTCTGGCATAAGTAGTCCTCCGGCCATCGTGCTCAGGGACACATGGTGACTTGGTTTTTGCCTACACACCTGGTTTTTGGACTTTTTTCCCTGCAGAAACCAAAGGTGGGTGTAGTTGAGCTCTAGGTTTTATCCTTTTGTGAGATGTGGCTGGGGCATGTACCTGGCAGCTCAAAAGCATTGCTGGGTCCTTCCCTTTAACCCTTGTTAAGGCTTTAACTCCAAAGCCATCTAAGCAGTGCTTGCCCAGAGAAATGAAGACTGCGTGGGCACCACCTGCAGCTCCTGAGGGCTGGTCCAGCTTTGCAGGTAACATAGATGCTGAGAAGAGGTGATTTTTTCAGGTTATTGAATAGGAGTGTGCTTGGCACGATGGAGCGTGGGAGTCTGCTTCCCCATCAGAGCCACCCCATCAGTGCTTGTCCCCTCCTCTCGCACAGACCCTGTCAGCTCACAGGCACCATTCAATTTATTTCCTCTGGGCTCTGTCAGAGGATTTGCTGCTGTTTGCAGAGAGCTGCTCTGAAGCATTTGGGGAGCTGTAGTTTTACCCGATGTATTTGCCAGCCGCTTGAGGCGACTGTTTCCTCCCTTGGCAGTGGCAGCCCCAACATGCCAGATGCGGTGGGCTTTGCTTTTTGACCGGTGCTCCCATGCCTACGCGGACTGCAGCAGTGGCACGTATGTGTGGGATGAAACTGTGCCCTTTGCCTGGCCTCCCGCGCTGTCTGCAACCTGGAGTGCTTGAGGGACGGTGTGTCAAGGAGCTGGTAATACAAATAAATGAAGGCCCACCCCCCCCCCCTATTGTCCACAGAGGCTATTTTTGGTGGAACTATTTTAAGGGTTGTTCTCCTGGCATTCCACATCCTGACATTTCAGCACATTTGCCTCACCTACTGTCTGTGTTAATGGGTTTTCAGCTACAGATCATCCCTATCAAGCCACTGCAGCGATTCTTTACGCCCTATCTGTGTTGTACACACAGTGTCATCAGCACCTTTTATTTATAAAACAATAACTCCAGGAATAAAAGGGGCGTTTCCACTCTCCCCCTGCTCCCAGCACTTAAGAGCTACAGCATCATTTTAATATTCACTGTACGATGCCTTAGTGGAGCAAAACACACTTTGTGCAGAAGCTGTTTAATAAATAAAATAAAAACATGCTCCAAAGTGACCCACATGGCAGGGGTAATTTAGTATGCTGCTCTTCATGCTTTCTCTCTTACTTCTGCTGTTTACAGATTTTTTTTTCCTCATCTGTTTGCCCAGGGAATAGATGCTGACATTATCCTTTTCATGAATAAATCTCTTTTTAGCATGTTGGCCAGCACAATAAAAAAATTATCAAACAAATTAGAGTCTGAACCTGCAACCTTTTATCATGAAAGGAAAACCTGTTCTTGGGCCACCTCCCTGGCTTGGAAGGGGCTCTTTCTGTAGGAAGAGCTGCTCACCTGAGCTACACATACGAGGTCTCAGATTTTTGTGCTGCAGAACTTGACTGTCAGCCAAAGCTGGAGGCAGCTCAGCAAAGGGAATAAAGGTGGGTGTCAGAGATCAGTCTCAATTTCCTTTTCCTCTGCCACCTGGTGCTGGCATTCATTGAAGGGGCCACAGGTTGCTGTAATTTATACCATGGCTTAAGGTCTTGGTGGTATGGTTTGCCTCCAAAGCAAGAATTATACCTGTGGTAGCTCTTCCAGCAGGAGAATTAGGGAGCACTGACTGAAATCTCGAGGAGGAGATTCAACACAAAGGGTGGGAGATGATTCTCACAAAGGCCACAGGTGTGCTGAGGAGCCTGTGATCTCAGGACATGGTGCCTCTGAAATTACATGGATTGTAAGGTAGATTGGTGGGAAGAAGTCCCCACAAAGGCTGTTAAATAATGAAGGCAGCACCTCAACCTCAGGTACCCTCCTCCAAGCTGTTGGTATCTGGAGGCTGAGTGTGTCTAACAGAGGAGCGCTACCCTACGTTGCTCCTCTGCCATTAGCCATGTGGACCTTCCTCTGATCTGTTGTGTCTGTCCTCACGTTCAGAGCTAACGTCAATGATTTCCAACTCCAAGTTACAGCATTTTCACTTGGCTATGTCCCAGTAAGCAAATGACGAGAAGAGGTCGGGATGTGGCCCATATTGCCCTGACTACCATATGCTGAGCTTCCCTCTTCCCTCCTGCCTTCAGCGGGAGAGGAGTTGCACCCATCCTTGTACAGGTGTTGAGGAACCAGCACAACATAGATGCTTATGACCTGCATCCTCACCAGCTTAGCTGGAAGCTGATGCTCTGCCCAGACCAACCAACCTGGCTCAGAAATGCCACCCAGTTTCAGCCAGGGGATGTTATGTATAGATCAGGAGGTTGTATGGGACAACGTCTGAGAGGCAGCAGAGATCTGCAGCTGAGGTTGTCCCCAGCACATGCCTGCTGCCAGGCAGTGCAGGGAGTCCCCAAGCTGGCTGGCAGTAAGTGCAAAGCATCCTTCCCTGTGCAGGAGAGGTGCCTTCTCTGGGGTTTCAGCCCAGAGAGCATCCATGGGACATCTGCTGCCTTGTGCCCTGGCTCTGGTACACCTTTTGTCAGGTTCCTCCTCAGTGTGGTGGGGAAACAGCTTCAGCTTTCTCAGCATTTCGGAAGGGGAAAATTGTGTTCCGAGGTGCTTCCCAGCTCACAGGGTTGTGGACACTGGCTGCCCAAAGTTGGAAATAACAGGATAGAAAATATGGCTACGAAGAACTATTTTTCGTCAATGGCTGAAGAATGTTAGGTGCAATAACAAAGAATTAAAAATTGATATGAATAACCCAGGCTCTCAGCAGCCCTGGCTCCCACTGTGCTGAAAATGGTATCAGAGTAAGTTTTATGTGCTGGAGCCTACAAGGTAAGCAAAACTCTTCTAGGTATCTTCCTTCACTCAAGCAAGAATAGTCAATAAGGCCTTTGTCTTGTGCCTGGCAAGGAAACGACCAAAACAACTGCATGTTCAGCCAAGAAAAGCCTTGCAAGGGTAAAGATGATAGGATTTCAACTAAACAGCAGAAATGCATTTTGGTATGAATAACTTTATAGGCTAATATGCTAATGTATGCAGCAAATGTGGTGCTGCCAGCTAGCGTTTGTCGAGTGCATCCAACAGCAGTGAGCAGCATGTGGACACCAGTTTTGACATGTATTGGTGGTTAGTAGAGTTTTAAAGGGTAACCAAGTAAATACCAGCAAAAATCCTACAAACTAATTCTAGTTTTATGGAGCCAGAGATACAAGGTAGATTATTTAATAGAAAAAAGGGAAATAAAACCCACAAGGCAATAATTCAAACAGGCGCAGCTGACTGGACATATGTTAGTTAGAAAAGGAGGCTAATTGAAGAGACATTTCTGCAAATACCCAAAATGCAAACAAAAAGAAGAGTCTCCTGCCTTCTGCATTGCTGCCAAAGGTCTTCAAGCACTGAAGTAAGTCCAGGAGCCGAGTCATCAGAACCCCCCCTGTATAGCACAGAAACAGGTCCCCAGGTCTGACTTGCTGTCCAGAAAAAAATCTGTCTTATTCCTCTGAGGGGGCAACCAAGGCCCCTAAGACCATGAAGGAGGTTAGTCTTGGTGGTTGTATCCAAGGCCAGAAAGCTACTCTCATTTCTTCTTGCTTCCTCTACCCCTCTGTGTAACACTTATCTCTGTACAAAGCACAGGATGTTCATGTTTGCCTGAAGCATATCTTTCAGAAAGACTTAAATAATTCATTGAAATAATTAAGGGTGAGGAAATCCGTAACTTTCTGTGGCAGTTTGCTCACAGTGCCCATCAACCCTCATACTAAAAATGTGTGCAGTGTTTCCAATTTGAATGGGTCTGAGCTCACCATCCAGTCTTTGATACTTGCTGTCCCTTTTCTCCATGAGATTAAAAGAGCTCTTTAATACCCAGTATCTTTCATCCCTTAGAGTGCTTATCTGCTGTCTATCAAATAATTCCTTGGTCTTCTTTCTGATGAGCTAAACAGATTGAACTCCCACCCTTTTACCAGAGAATAGCTCTCTGGTTGTCCAGTTGGTTTGGGCTGCTCTTCTTTAAATGCTTGCTGACTTTTTCCAAATACTTCTGGTAACATGGATGTCAGAAGTACACTCCCTATTCTTAGTTCGGTTTCACCAGTGCTGCGTACAGATGTGCTTAGTTACTTTTTTTTGTAATAAAATAGCCCTTTCTTCCTTAGCCATTGGGTCCCTGGATTTCTCTGAAGGTCCCATTCCAGGCTGCAGAACTCTCTTTTCTCAGAACAACCAGCATTTGCTGCTTCTAGATGTGTTGTATGTTACTGACAGGGACCCTCCAGTCCAAGCCATCATCTGGACTGCCCCATGCATACCTGCATGTTATTTGTCCCCCTGTTTTAGTGTCATCCATGAAGCGTGGTGTACACAAGGGCAGCCTGGGGAAACGTGGCCGGGGTGGTACACTCAGCGCGGGACTTTGGCAAGGGAGGGTCACAAGGGATATGCGTGCCTCTGTCTGATCCCACGATCAAGGGCTCCCAAGTGTCCCGAGGGGCTTGTGTTCAGTGTAGGGGTGGTCAATGCCTCCATAGCCAAAATCCTTCAAATAACCAGAAGCATTTTTTGAAAGAAAGATGTGGTTACAGGTTATTTTTGGCTTGCTGTCTGGTTTTGAGCTGCCTACATCAATACTCTGCCCTGATCAGCTAGGAGGTTGATCTGAATGGTTTTGATAAAAGAGCAGTTAATAGAAATAACATTTCTGCTCGAGTTTTGGCCCTCTGAAGCCAGGATATGGACATGCAAGCCTCAAGGAGGGCCTCTGCTCAGCTGTTGCGTACTTACCCAGAGGATGTGTCAGCCCTGTCACCCATCCGATCTCACTGCACCTTACCTCGTGCTGCTTGTCCCCACTGCCACCACATCTTTTTCAGGGTGCAGATCCCTCCTTCTCAGATTTTGGGGCTGGCTTACTGTTGTGGTTTAACCCCAGCCAGCAACTAAGCACCACGCAGCCTTTAGCTCACTGCCCCCTCTGCCCTGCAGTGGGATGGGGGAGAGAATTGGGAAAAAAAAGTAAAACTCATGGGTTGAGGTAAAAACAGTTTAACAGGACAGAAAGGAAGAAAATAATAATAATGATAATATCAATAAAATGACAATAATAATAATAAAAGAATTGGAATATACAAAACAAGTGATGCACAATGCAATTGCTCAATCACTCACTGACTGATGCCCAGTTGGTTCCCGAGTAGTGATCTGCGCCCCCCTCAGGTCAACTCCCCCCAGTTTATATACTGGGCATGACATCATATGGCACGGAATACCTCATTGGCCACTTCGGGTCAGCTGCCCTGGCTGTGTCCCCTCCAAACTTCTTGTGCTCCTCCAGCCTTCTCGTTGGCTGGCCATGAGAAGCTGAAAAATCCTTGACTTAGTCTAAACACTACTTAGCAACAACTGAAAACATCAGTGTGTTATCAACGTTCTTCTCATACTAGATCCAAAACGTAACACTGTACCAGCTACTAGAAAGAAAATTAACTCTATCCCAGCTGAAACCAGGACACTTGCCCAGTCTTTGCTACAAGGCCAGTTCAGTGAGTTGTCCTGGCAGTTACTTAATCCTGGCCAGTTTTTTTTTTTAGTGTCTGTTATACTGTGAAAGTGAGGGGTTACTGGGGGGCATAGATATAATAGGGTTTTTTTTTTTTCCTCCTACACATGAGACTAGCCAGCATACATGAAGTACCTGAATAGCCAGAGCAGAATTGAGCACAGAGAGCATCGCATCATGTCCACATCACCCAGGGAAGGATCTCTGAACAAACATGGTTTCCTGGAAGTCTAGAGCAACCTTGTGGGACTGGTGGATTCAGAGCCAGTATAGGTCTTTGGGTCTCAGGGAAATAATTGGGAGTGTGGCCTGGGGCCACAGCTGGAGAGTGCAGCTCTTTTCAGGAAAAGAGGAATAGTTTGCTTTGTGGATAACCACAAGGGATAATGAGGGAACAAGTTTTGAGAAATTTTGTGCTGAAAGCTTTTCAAATTCCATTAATTTATGCCAAGACATCTCTTTCAACATCCAGGAGATGATTTGCGTGAACGTGTTGGTGATTACACAATCAATGAAGGCCGCTCTTGAAGCAAAATCTTTGCCAGTGCTGTTAGGGATAATGGCATTAGGGAGAAATCCCGAGCAGGACCAATTACTCAGTGTTTAGTAGGCCTGGTTGTGCAAGCTGCTGAAAAAGTAGTGAATGTGAGTACCTGGAAGGAAAGACTTTTGTTAATAATGATTTTGTTGTTGTATCACCTTTGGTTGCAAAGGAGATGTGTGTACTGTGTATTTCCCTGAACTGATGTACAAAAGGAATAAAAAAAGCTCAGTGAGCTGAAGTGAGGAAAGATGGGCAAGTTGATAAATCACAAAGTCATTAAGAGTGGGTAGCAGGTTTGGTATTGGATTGTGAAATGCACAGAAAGCCACTGAACACTCCTGCACCAGGGGTGAGGCCAGTCACGTGTGTATTAAGAGAAGAGCCATTGCATTTGGAATATGAATGTTTAGTGACTGCACATCATAAAAGAAGAATTTACAGGAGTCAAAACTAAAGGCCTTGGAGAGGTAGTTGCTCACTTTGACCACAGACTTCTCAATGGAGCAGGCTGGTTTCCATACGCGGTGCCGTTTGCCAGCTCATTCATTTGTTGGGTCGTGGTGGCGTGGAGCCGTGGAGGAGCAGGACCGTGCTGTAGGGCAGCCTTGGTCGCTTCGCTTGCTCCAGATGAGTGAGACGAGGTGATCGAGAAGAAGGGGGCGAGAGGAGTCTCAGTCCCCGACTCCAGAAAAGGAGAAAGTCCCTCACTCTCCAGAGTCCATACCAGATGGATTAAAGTAGGGTAGGTAAACGAGTAACAGAGTCTCCTCCCCTCTTCCTCAGATCCTTCCCTGAGGACTACAGGTCCTGCAGAGCAAAGGAAGGAGGCCAGCAGGAATGTGGTGGTACCCGTGATTAGCCTGTTTAGCAGACAGGTGGGTTATCATGCCTGGCAGAGGTGTCCACCAGGTGCAGTAATAATGCAGCCTGTAGAGCATCTGGGTGCTCGAGAGAAACTGGTGTACGTGGTTCACACAGGGACCCATGACATATGGGTGTGCAGCTTGTTAAAAGGAAATTAAAAGCAGCAGCCAAGAGGGTAAAATGCTCGCAGGTGGTGAGGAGGTTATCTCAAAAGGCACCTTACTACTAAAATATTTCCAGTTATCAGAAAATATTTTAGAAAGAAAGTAAAACAGGCACAAGGTAAGCAGCTGGATAAAGAAGGCTGTCAAAGACGGCCTTAAGAAGTGTAGGTTGTGTCCAAACCAGGGAAAGCAGAAGAGCAC
Organism: Pandion haliaetus; assembly: GCA_013401275.1. Taxonomy (NCBI): domain Eukaryota; kingdom Metazoa; phylum Chordata; class Aves; order Accipitriformes; family Pandionidae; genus Pandion; species Pandion haliaetus. Next base: position 78,385 of record VYZV01023246.1, on the reverse strand, counting down.
AAGCTCTGCAATCAGATGCAAAACCATAGTAAAAGAAGCCAAAATAGATTTTGTGGAATCATTTACTAAAAGGCATAAAAACCAATAATAAAACCTTTTTCAACTACATCAGGTGGGGGCCACTTGCCAGCAAACACATAGGGCCAACAGATGACCATGAGGTAATGGGAGCACTTAGAGATGACAGGACTGTAAGAGCGGAGGCAGACGAGCCCTCTGTGCTGGTGTTTGCTGGAGAGGAGCCTTGGGAAGCCTCCCGTGCCACAGCATTTTCCTACTGGGGACGAGCAAGAAACTGCCTCAGATTGAACTGTCAGAAGAGGAGGTTTTGGAGCAAGTTGATGGAATGAATAGCAACAAATCAGTGGATCCAGATGGGGTTCACCCTGGGCTCACAAGGAGACTCAATTACAAGACCACTGAACTACCAACTGCAATGTGTAAGCCCTACCGTCCATCAGTCACATATCAGGAAATGGAGGTGGCAAATAGGATAACCTTTTTAAAAAAAAGGGCTCTGGGAAACCACAGTCTTGTCTGTCTGCCTTCTGTACCAAGAAAATTGTCAGGCAGTATGATGAAAAAAAGACCGGACAGGTAGGTTGGATTGGTACTGGAGGGATGTGCTGCATTGAAGGTCTGTTAGAGTCCTTCAGAAGAGCCGGTACGTCTATGGATGAGGATGACCCTCTGGACACAGCATACTTGGCTTCCCCAAAAGCTATTGACAGGTCTTGCAGTCTAAGACAACAAAGAGTACAGGCCTACAAACAGTATCCAAGACTGGATTTGGTTCTTCTGTGAGGGGTGGTTTCATGTCTCGGCTGTTCCAGAGCACGGCACCTGGACTAACATTTGGGTTGAAAGTCCCTATAAGCCCACATCCTTCTCTGCAGCACTGCTGCCTGACCATGCTTTTGCTTGTACAGTTTGCATTCCTACTTTGTTCTTGTATTTATTAGATTGCATCTCCTGCTGAAGAAAGGATCCCAGGTTTACCAAGACAGTTTTGAACTCTAATCTCAGCCTGTGGCCTACTTGTAAACCCATTCAGTTTGGGCTTATCTGCAAGTAAAATAAATCTCTAAGTTATTCATGAAAATATGAGGAATTCCCATTTTTGAGCTGACAGGCTGGCTGCTGTGCCCTGAATGGGCTGTACTGTCAAGGAAACTTGGAATGGTTCTTTGTTTGGATTTGTTTGCCTCTGGTTCCCAATTAGAGTGAAAGGCCCTTGCTCGAGGTTATAGAATCAGCTGATAACTTGTTTGTGAGGTTTAAAAAGATTAAATCAGAGAAGGAAGCTGCTGGATGTGCATTTAAAACCAAACTTCTTGTTTTGCATTTGAACAGTAGTGGTATATAATGTGATGATTAAAATGGAAGATGAGAAAATACGTTGCTTTGAAAGATTTAATCAGTTATTTCCATAGGAGCATGTCAGGGAATCAAGGACACTTGATTTCCCTTCATTGTTCTGCATAACTGAATATATTCAGGTCATTATATCTGAATAATCAGAATAACATTCTTAAAACCAAAAAAAGGAGTAGCGATAGCAGCATACGATTAAGTGTGGCTTTTTTCTAATCTCCTGGAAAATCAGATTTAACAATTTTCAGAGTCCTTTTTCCCATTGATGAACTGGGGATTTACATGACTAATGTCTATTAACACATGTAAATACCTCTTGCCTCAATGGGAGCCAACAATGGGAAAATAAATCCTGCCTGCAGCCCATTCTGTCATATGAATCGAGCCTATGAATAGTACGGTTTCGTGGTGGGGTATCGGCTGGGGTGGGAAACACAGCCAATGTTCATATAATAGGTTTTCATCTCTGAAGGCAAATGTCAACATCAATTTACCTCCGGGATAAGTGAGACCTCCTGAGGGATCTCAAGCCTGTGCGGAGGGGTCACAGCACAAATCCATTGCCCACATTTTAGCAGATGTGAGAGCGGGCTGGCAGGCACACAGGGAAAGGCCAAGGAGTGCAGGAGTGGGACGTGGTCCAAATTGGGATATTTTCTGAACATGGAAGACGGAGGTTCGGTGACTAGAAATGAAGTTTGCTGGCCTGGGCACTGAGGGACTGTTGTAAATAAGTTTCAGTAGCTGTTTTCTCTGTTAATAAAGAAAAACATGTAAACACATCCTAGATAGCCATCCATCAGAAAGACATTTTACATCACATACGTCTTATGAATATTAGATAATGGAGGAATGTAATAAATAGTCATTTTTGTCTTTCTCTTGAATACCAAATAACGGTTATTAGTATCTGTCAAATAAATAATGTGAATAATTTAACAAGACATCACTATTGTGCAAGAAATGAGATCCCATTCTATTAAGCTTTGGAGTCAGTTATTGTGTGAAGATAATAAATACATGGAGTAGCTACAGCAATTATGTCCTAGAAATCTACTTCAAGTGGTGCGCTGCTTTAAGAAAAGCAAACCATTCGGACTCTCCGCACGCCACGTAAATGAAAGGCTAGAATGCACAATAAGTGCAAAATCTTGGGCTCGTGTCAACTGGTGTGGCTCCAGCTGTTTCAGCTGTGCTCTGTATACAGTGCCCTTCTGTATATGGTGATTATACACACACACACCCCCCCCTTCCTAGCTCTGTCTCCTTAATAAAAGTATATGTAACCTTATCATGTCAATTTGCCCTCTCTGCTAACTTTTGAACCTTTTCCAGCAAAATCTGCCAGAGGTCTTGGAGGTAGATTCTACAAATTTGCGTGAAAACAGGGGACTAGGAAGGGACGAGGGACCCTGTCGATGAAGCCAGCATCTGTCTGTGCCTTGTATCTACAGGAAATCCAACTTAACACTGTTGCTCAGAAAACCGCTTGTAAAAAGAAAGGTATAAGATGAAATACTAGATTAAAAGGATTTCAACGATCACTTTGAGGTGATGCTCCTGGAAGGTGTTGGCCTCCTGCTGCAAAACAGGGCACACTTGCCTGCTCACAGGCTCAGGATTGCATATCGAATCATTAAAAACTATTTCCTTGATCTTTCTAGATTTCTGCTTGTTGCTCATTATTTAATCAATCAAAATTACTTGGAAAATATTATTATTTAAAATTACTATTTAGGACTACAGAAGTTATTCTAATTACAGAAGGCATCGGGGTCATTACCTTTTACTGAAAAGACCTGGTATTTTCTGTGATAAAAGATTCCTTTTTAAACATAGGAAAGTATTAAGTATTTGCATTAAAGTTTCTATGCTGGATGTTTACTGCTCACTGATTTTTTTTTTTTTTTCCTCAGAATGAAGCTGGGGAAAAACATCTATCTCTCAGCTGAAATTTGAAAGCTTGAGGTAGGGCCTGGCAATTTTTCTGCAGCCAAGACCTTGTGTCAAGGACATGCTTTTTACCATTCCCATCCCAGACTTGTTTAAAGTACAAGAATATGAAAAAAAAACCCCATTGTGGGCTGCATCTGCTTATTAACTACTTGTCCTACTGAATGGCTAAAAATCTCCCTGGGGACCAACTTCACACAATGTGCTGCATTGCCACCTCCCGTCTCCAGGACCTCAGTGACTGCAGTACATGTGCACAGAGCACCTGAGCATGCCCAAGCCCAGGGCCACTGGTGGTGACTTCACCCAACGCTTACCTGCAGTGCCTGAATAAATGGGGTAAAAAGGGGACAGCGTCTCTCTGCATTACTCTCAGCAGCTTTGCTCTCATTGCTGGCCCCCAAGGAAGAGGGATGGGCACCCAGAGCTTGCAGTGGACTCCCAGGTCCATGACTTCTGCTGTTCCCCAGCTATATGCATCATTTATGAACCTCATCCATCTCGTTCTCTTCTACTTCTGGTCCGCAAAAGCTCACCACTGCTACCAGTTACCCGGCTGGCTCCAGTGGTGCAGGTTTATGCTGCGAATGTAGAAGCTCCCAACAACCCAAATGAACCACACAGATGTTATCTGATGCTAAATGATGGGATTAATTTTTTAACATCTTTCTTAGAAAAAGAATGCAGAAGACTACATGAAAAAGCTACTGTCTTAAAGCTGATAAAGGAAATGCCTCAGACATTAAAAGCTGCCAGAACTAAGGCAGTCCAGACAACTCTCATTTGACCCTGTTGTACATCTACAGAATCTTATGGCCAAACTGTATTCTCTAAAGGACAACTGGGTTGTTGAATGCAATGGGTTGGCATTGTGCACAGCCTGGGTTTTGCTTCTGGACTGAATGAGAGCTGTGGAGTGAGTTGAACGGTTCTCTGCATCTCATTTGTTACATCAGCTGGAGCATGGGTTGCACGTGGGATATGGCACTGTGGGCACAGAAAAGCCTCTTCTACAGTGCAACTGAATACCCACCTGGGATCTCACCCTAGCCTTTTTTCTGCCACAGAATCCCTTTGTGATGGTGGAAAGCCACAGGAACCAAGCTTTTCAGAGATGGCAATTTGCATGTTGCAGTACCCAGCTTGAAATCTCAGGATTGGGCTTGCAGGAGTACTTGGCATGCACAGTCGCATCTGAAATCAATAGAAGCTATTTTCTGAGCATATGAAGTGCTGTAGAAAATATGATGTACTATGAAATGATAAGCCTTAGGTATTTCAAACCTTCCACCCTGAATTAGTGGGAAGTTTGGACCATACGCTCAGTGTGTCTTGGCTCCCTACGCGTAACCATCTCTGCTGATAATCCATCTCACCAGAAGCACCGTGGGAGTAAGTTAAATGTTTGTGAAACACTGATACTGCATGCTGCAGCAAAGCCCAAGAAGGCATGAATAATTCTGCTTTCAGAGCAGGGTGTGAACAGTGTGCAGTAAATGAGACAGTCATGCATTGATGATGAGGATGAGCAGGATTTTGAGGAGCAACTAGTGAGGGAGGGGTCAAGTAGGAAAAAACGCAGTAGTATAGCGAGATAATTAAAGATGTTTCATAATCCATATGCCCATAGGAAGCAGTAACAATTGCTCAGACAACCATGCAAAATTAAGCACTCATTTAGGAGATCTTACATAATACACTTCACCAATTGATTTGGTATTTGCAGAATTGAGGTCTGAGCACATTCCCTTGGTCTAAGATAATATGATTGCATCAAGGTTGATATTTTATGTCAGATGAAAATCTGACATTTGTGTTTTGAAGAGCATCAAGGCACAAATAGTGGCTCTGCCAGCAGTGCTAGATAGCTCCCTGCAACTACTGTTTCATACGTAGTGTAATGATGTGGAAATGGGGAAAACCCTAAAATGCACTGTAAAAGAACATGTCAAAACCCTGTGGAAGGGTGTTGCTGTACTACAGAGATGCTGTTTGCCTACAGACGATTTTAGTTCATTATTCAGCTCCTTTTGTTTTCCTCATACAACCTGGACTTTCATTAAATGTAAATGAAAAAAAGTAAAAAAGGGAAAAATAAATAAAGATAAAAAGAGTAAAAAGGAACACCATATGGATAGCTTTACTGAGATATGGTGGGGCTGGGAAGCCAGAGTTTCTGGTGGATTTGCCCAGCGTTTTGAGAACATGAAAAAATGAGGCACATGTAAGAGCTCCTACCAAATTAACATTTTCAGCTCAGTTTTCAGGGGCATAAAGTAATTGCCAGCTGAAGGTCTGCCTCCAGTAAGATATTTATTCCATCTAGTAAAGGAGGATACAAGCCTGGTAAGGCTGATGAGGTTCTTAATTTCTATTCTCATATCAGGTCTTGCCTCAAATAGTGGCAGGCTGTAGAAATGTTATTTGACAAAATGACAATAATGTTTTCCGATATCAGCTCCAAATACACAAAATGCAAATTATTTTGAAAGAGATGAATAGTGTGTTGAGAAGCACCATTCAATTAAATAATTGGTTGTAAGCATCTTTTCTTATGAAAATGAAGCAATTGTAAATAACAATAATATTTAAATGAAATGGTATGTAAGGGGAGTAAGAAAGATTTGCAAGAAATATTTGTAATTGCTTTATCTCTAAGTAGAAAATTTATAAATTATAACGAATAATACAAATGTATTCTGATATAAAATGGAAATGTTTGATCAAGAGGCTGAATACGTAAGGATTAAGTTCTTTTTATTGAGAAAGTTTCTCCTGGCTGTATGCAATATTCATAAAATGTCTTTCAAGTTTATAAACAGAAAAGATATTTGTTAAAATAGAAATTTACTATGGAAGGTATATTTTAAATATTTAATGAAACAATTATGCTGTATTAACAGTATGTTTTTTATTTCTCAGATTAAAAATTCACAGGGTTTTTTATCCCTCCCACCTTTATTTGTCATAGCTTTTATTAGAGTTATTCTCTATACATTTTCAGAAATAGCTGAAGAATACTAATTATTTACATATACATTTAAGAATACCTGTAGTTTGTGCTTCAAATGTATTACACACATATCAATGACGTCAGTATTTATTACCCAAATAGTCCTCACACTCTATGACTGTGTAACTGGGAACACAGCATGTAAACTGGCTGCTGCTTACACGTATCTGTGATGAAAACAGCTGGCTACGTGAGGGGAAGAGAGGTGGCAAATGGCCAGCAGGTGAAGAGCAGCAGTGGTTGCCAAAGCTAGAGGACACCAGTTCTGTTCATTGCATTACCTCTCAATGCTTGCCAGCACCCGAGTCCAGGCTGTTAGATGAAATTAGGCAGTACTTCATCTAGGTGATATAGAAAAATCCTTCCCTCCCCTCCTACCAAGGACATTTCCTCGTAGACCACCTCTGGCTGCTGAGACATAGGTCCTGGACCACAAGGGTTTACCTTCCCAGAACAGGTTGGTCGGTGATTAAAGCAAACCTGTTGCCATTCTGAATATTGCCATCATTTAAAATGCAGGTCTAACTTTTTCTGGACCTGTATGAAATTCAGTGACACTTGACATTGCCTTCTGGCATGAAGCCCCACAAATTAGTTGCCTGCAGTGAAGCAATCCGCTGGGACCTGCTGAAAATACCTCCACAAAACCTTTTTTTCCTCTTCTCTTGCCCTTTTTTTCTCTGGGGGAATTTTTTGGCTATTTACATTTTTGCCTGTGTCATTATTCCCTGCAGAAAATGTGGACTCTCTCACAAAAAGGGTGGGCGCCTTTTGAAGAGGCCAGCAAGCTCGATCCCTGCACAGCCTGGAAGGAGGGTTGGGGAGGGGGCTGCACCTACACGCGGGGACAGGGACCACCACGGCGGTGGCTGCAGGAAGCCGGCGACCTCCGGACCCACCAGATAAGACAGGGAAATGCTGGAGGGAAGCTGCAGGTTGCCTGCAGGAGAGAGTAGATGGGGCAGGGCTGGCTGTCCCTCCAGGTTGCCTGAGTTAGGGTTGCTCTGAGCTGTGGGTTTGAGGGACATGAGTCTGCAAAGCCACCTCTGTTGTGCTTTGCAAAAAGACACCATGAACAGTCAAATTAACACTAACAGGAGGTGCATTTTTTAGATTTAAGAAAGCGGACTCAAAGCACCCATGTGCCTTTGGGGCAGTTAACTGAACTTTGCTTTTGCATTGGGTGAGTTGAAGACTTGACACCAAATATCTTCCCCGGCTAAACTTTCAGATGTTGCCCAAGCTGAACCAGCGCCGAGGTGTTTCTGAAGTTAAGTTCCTCACCATAAAAGCCAGCCAGAAGCCAATAGGGAGCCAGTGCAGCTTTCTGTAGTACAGACACTGGTTAGAACAAAGGACACTTACACCAAGTGCTGCATCAGCTTAACCAGCTAACTGGATTTCAGATGAAGCATCATGTGAAGCATAGCAGCCCATGCACCAGCACGGAGGTACAAACATGAAACAGAAAAGGAATGGTCACAACCTCCTGGCTGTTTATAGCCTGGAGAAGGAAAAGCTGTTCCGACTGCTAATGGCTGCTGATCATCTCTTTTAACTTGTGGAAACTACTCTGCTTCTTAGGCTGCAAACCCAGTGAAAGGGCAAGGATTGATACCAACAGGTCTAGCATCTTGGTGACTTTTCCACAAATATCTAAGTGATACCATCAGAGAAGTTAGAAACTCAGAACTGCAGGTACATCTTGTAAAGAAGCTTTTAGAGAAGGATTTAATCCAACATCAGCCAGGACAAGCACTACTAGGGACCTTCACGTAAGATTTACCCAAAGGTGGTGAAAACATCCTGTGAAACGGAGATGGTAACTCAGCGTTCAAAGGTCAAATTTACTGATAACTTCACACAGACGTTTCTACTTTTATCTTTGCCCAAGATACCAGTGGAATACTTGTGAGGAAACTATTTTGGAAAATGGCTCTCTTGGAGCACTGCTACGCTGCTCTGTGCTCTGGAGCGTAACAAGGCAGAGATCACATCTCATTTCAGGCAGTGTTTTTCTCATAAGAGAACTGATCCCAGATCAGCTCTGAAGACAGCAAAGTGCTACCTGTAGACATTTATTATTTTTAGCTAGGGAAAAAGAATTGATAAACTAAATGGTTTAATTGGTGTAAGACCCATTGCTCAAGCAGCAGGCTTTATCATGCGATCAATTGAAAGACAAAGAAAGAAAATCCTACCAAAGCAGAGCCTAACCTGGGTACTGATAGAGCACTGTCAGCGTCTGCAGTAATTAACTCAGAGCTTTACAACTGAATTTATTAGAAAGAAGGATCTGGGCTCCGATGGATTCATTCTTGCTGAAAAATTAATGGATTTATAAGTCTCTTCTGAACTTTTTGAAACATTAATACCTATTTTTATTTGTATTACCTTGATTTTAATGATTATGCTCTTACTTGTGAACTGTACATAAGTATCAACCTTGTCAGATGTCCACTTTCTCCACCGGTGGAAGGACCCTGGCAGCTCCCTGTGCTCTACATTTTCTGCTGGACATAGCGAGAGTGTCTAGGTGATGAAAGCATATTTTTGCTCCATTCATACAATTAGTTTAAGAATATTTTTATAGAATAATTATCTGAACGTAGTGTAACTTGATGGAGGAGTGCTTTCTAAAATCAGATGAGTTGAGCACAAAATGTCATTTGTGCTAATCTGTCTGAAACTAGGAAAGTGTGAAATGTGCTGTAGGGAGGAATTCTCTCTTCTGCAATATTACAGGCCAGGAAAAAAAAAGTGTTTATTACACAAAATAAAGTGTATTTGTAACAAAACCTTAACTTATTCTCATTCGTTTCCGGCTAAGTTAATGCGTTATTAATTGTGCATTTTTGGATATAACTTGGCGGGGGGGGAGGACGAACTATCTCTAGTACTGCAGCCACTGAACTGTAACAATCACATTTTCTTTTTAATAGAGTAAGTTAATTTTTAAAGTGATCTACAGAGGAACAGATGGGGGAATGAATTCTCTATGGGTATCTCCTGCTCACCAACAGCCAGAGTGTGGAGCGGTGCCTAGTGCCAGGCACATCTACCTTGCAGTCCTTCCTCCCCTTGTTCTCCTGTTATCTTATGTCTGGTGACCAGAAATGGAAAAGCAGCCTCTGAAGGTAAAAATTCATCTGGCGTTTGTGCTAGCCTTGCATTGCAATCTGCTTTGTAAACAAACTCCTTGCTGGGCTGCAGCATCCCGCAGCGGGGTCCTGTCTTAGGAGTTTTTATGACTGTAAGCATGATATGCCTTCAGTAGCAAAGGAGGAATGTGGGTGCAAAGAGAAAGCCAGGAGAGGAGCCCCTGGCCCACTGATCGCAGTGAAAAACACTAGAATAATTAACTGCTCCCTCATCCTCTATTTCGCATGTGAACTCTTGCTATGCAGGAAGCAAAAACCCCACTGGCTTTGGTTTAATGGGATTTCACTCTGGATTGCATCATCTTCATACTTTCTCATTAATTATTGCTTCACTGCTTTATCTGTAAAAGAAAAGAGCAGTAACACATCATGAAGCAGACTCAAACTGTGGCTTTTCCATGTCCTGTGATTTTGGGAGGAGGTCTCAGACAAGGGGGACCAGCGGGTGGTCTGAGAGGCTCCCCGTGCTCCTGCAGTGTGCCCTCTCCTCCTCTCCCCCCCATACACACACCCTGCTGCCAGCAAAGGGGCTGGGTGTTAACACCCAATATTTTTAATCCAAATTTTTAAACTGGAAAGTGTACTTACAGGTTACCAGCGAGAGTATAGTGTTAGTTCAGGCAGCTGATTTGGAGTCACCACGGGGAATAATCCCACCACTGCAGGAGGAACTGCCTTGGGTGGCTGGTGCTCCTTTAGGGTGCCAGATTTGCACTAGAAACGAAAGAAGAGTCCTGTGACATGCAATTAAAAAACCTTTAATAATAGTAATTACAGCAGAGCAAATAGGACAGAAACTGAAAAAAAACCTGTTCTCTTTGACTTTTTTTTTTTTAAAACATTGCCTACGTCTGCTACCAACCTCTGAACCTTGGCACCAACCTAGAGTATGCAGAAGCTGAACATGGATGCAGCAGATAAATGCACCTTAGCCCGTAGGTCATGATGGTGGGAAGCATTTTTAACCCCTCTATTAAAGTCATTTACATAATAGACAGAGCTGGTTTTGAGAGGTCTGAATTTAGACATACAAGAGATTGAGGGTTAAAAAAAACAAACCTTAGTAAAAGCTAATGCCTTTTCATTTTCAAAGAATGAAATTCTCACTTATTGTATTTATTACTAATGACAGCAATGTTGTGTTTATCCAAAAATTTACTTCCAGACCTTCAAAACAAGCGATGAGGTACCCCAGAGCCATGCTGTGGTAGCACTGCATCTGCCTGAGCTCAGAGAAGGAAAGGTAGTGGCAGGAGCTGGTGGGAAACAACACCCCCAGGAAGGAAGCCCACCGCCTGGAGGAGAGTCCCCTCTGGTACCTGATAGTGTGTGCACCCCTGTTTTGGCTCTGAAACCACACAGTCCAAGCAAAACTGAAACACTCTTTCTGGAAAAAATGCAGTTATCTGTGCATTTTGGAGTTATGCTAAGAATTTTAGACTTGTGTTGGGAGTCCCTTTCAATTTTGTCTGTATTTTAAGAAGCATTTCGGTTGAGCCTACCCCCTCCTGACTATCCCCCTCGGTCCTCAACGGCCACGCATGCACTCATGCAACTGCATGCAAGAAGGTGCAGTACGCGCCTTGGTTTGTTTTCACAGCATGTTTTCTGCCTGGATGGCCCAGAAATGGTTGGGCCAGACTTCCAAATACCTGAGATGAACTCACCTCAAAAATAGCACTCTATTTGAGGAGATGGAGATTTTAAAGCCCAGATTTGCTGCTAGCTGTCTCCGGGCTCTCTGGGCCTCCAGCAGAGCTGGTTTGCCTTTTGGCCAAGCTGAGGAGCACTCTTTAAGGTAAACCATGCTAAATGGCCTGTGTCTATGTGGATTAGAAATTATTCAATCTGTCAGGAAAGGAATCCTTCAAAGCAATTGCAAATCGCTTCAGTGGGCAATGCCTGTCATGGCATTGCATTAGATTGCACTTTATGTGTGACTGATCAATATGTTTGTGTATATAAGTATGTAAAGCTGCATCAGTTCTTAGCAAATGCAATATTCATGGAGATGTGGTGTCATGGGCATCTCACCCCATCTCCCCATGGCCAGAGCAAAGTCTGCAGTAAATGCAGGACAGGCAATCTCATACCTTACATCTTGGCCACCCAGTAGTGAGGATCCAGGAACCGAACAGGAAAAAACCGATAAATTCCATTTCTGACAGTTTGGCAGAAAAAAAAAAATTGGTATCTATTTGAAGCAGAGCAGTGGTCTGACTCTTGTATAAGAGGTTTTTACCAGCTTTGCCAGTGGTAGCACTTAGCAATGGCAAGAGGAGGCTTCTCAGGGAAGGGTTCAGCCCTAAGTGTGAGTCCTGGGTAACTGGGTACAAGGTGGGGTTAGTCATTGCCTTCACTTCCATGTCCACCTGTAACTATAGGCTCTTCCAGCACACGAGTTAGGAAGTGTTGATTTACACATCAAGATGGATGTGCACAGAGGTAAACAGGAAATAATATGCACCTCATAAGGATTTTTGCCTCTGTAAATTTGATTCCTGATTCTGTTATGTCATGAGTGACCACAAGGAAGGTTAGGGGTTTTTTTTCACCACCTTGCACCACTCTTCCAATGTGTCACTAAACCATTTTTAAAATGCGATTTAGGTGGTCCAGTTCCCAACAATTGCCAGCCCCTACTTATCTCACTTATCCTTCAGACACCAGTTATGGGGCTTAAAAAGTGAACCCATGTTACGGGTGCCAAATCTCTTAGTTTATCATTAAGTTGATAATACACTTCACCCTCATTACTATTCTGTCATTAGGATCTGAGTGGTTTGAGTGTTTGACTAAGTGGCTGTTTTTTCTCCTCAGAGGTATATGAGATGCTGCCTCTCAGCAAGGTGTCCTGAAAACCTTTTCTTAATGAACAAGTGATTAAAAGGCTTAAGTGCAAGCAAGCATCCAAAACACAAGCTGCATTATCACAGAACAAGCCAGAAATAGGCTAACCCTCAGCACCACCGAGAGCACAGAGGTCCTTCACTCAGATGCTCTTGACACTCTCTTGTTTTGTCTCAGTGGTAGCAGCCAGGCAGGGTCTCACGGGCAAGCCGTGCTGTGGCCCAGTCTCTGTTGTGGATGGATGGCTTGTCCTCTGTCATGCACAGCAAAGCCACTCCAGGGCAGAGCTTGCTTTTCCCTTGTTCCTATACCTGCCTCCCTTTCTGGTCTCAGGCAGCTCAGGATCATGCTGAGCATCCTGCTCCTACCAAGGCTGCGTCTCCTTTGAGTTGGCTGCCAGGAAAGGCACAGCCAGCAAGTGAGAGCGAGACAGAATCCTTGGTGGTTTGTACTTCTGTGCTATCTTTCACCAGGTCAGATTTTAATATTACAGGTGGAGGTACAATAGGATAACACCCGGGCTGCAGCAGTCAGATCCCTTCCCAAGGAGTGGAGATGGCTGTGGCAAATGAAAGCATATGCCCTCTGGAAGGAGCATCAGCCAAGGAAATGCAACGTCCCCAGAATGAAATCTTGGTCCTTCAGAAATCAGGGGAAGTTTAGCCAGTGGCTGCAGCAGAGATCAAATTTCACCTCATTTTCCAGATGTGAGTGTTATGCAGGCATACCAAAGCTCGGTGCTGCTTCTCCGAGGGATCCCTTGGTGCTGCCCCACTGCTGAGACAGCCCGTGCACGGTGTCTGCTTGCTCCCCAGTTAGGTACGGGAAGAAAAGGAAGGCTCTGGGGAAGCAATGGCAAGTGTTTAACACACCATGCCAGGACCTCAGCATAGCAATGTGCTGTGCCGTGTATCTGGTCAGGGTCCTTCTGGTGGCACAGGCTGCTTATTCTCTGAATGAAGGAAGGTGGAGAGATAAAAATAAAACCCTCTCCCTGACATCTGGTAGAAATTTCTCTTCCATTTGTTTCCATTTCTGCCCTCTTCTCTTCTCATTTGTTCCAGTAACTGAAGCAGCAGCACAAGCTGACACTATCTGTCATTACCCGTATCATTTTCAGTGACACTGGTTCAATTAACTGCCCTCACAGATGTTTTCATGCTCCCAAGAACAAAGTTTCATTTCCCCAGCCCCGGAGAAGCTATCTGTGGGGATGGGGTCAGCTTTGCTGCCTCTGATGTCCCACGGAATTGTCTGGCTGATGTGTTGTGTGGTGGGTCCATCATAACCTATTTGTTGCTGACCCCAAAAGACGTGGGTACGAAGCACCTGCACCATCCTCAGTGTCACATCTGAATTTCACCACCACCGAGTAAATCAAACCTCTGGTCTGGTCTGATCTTCTCAGCAGCCAATACCCTGTGACAGTTTTCCTCTTGTTAAGTGGTTGTGAATAGCCTTTCTCGGAAGTGTCATTGATGGGGCTGCCTGGGCAGGGATCCTCGCTGATGGCTGGGTCTGCCCAGAGCTGCCAGTGGGGAGGCAGGGCAGGCACGGTGGCTAAGACCTGAGGAAGAGCTGTCCTTCTCTCGGTACCATCACCTGGAGAAGAGCTGCCCAGTTTGCCTCTGTTTCTCTGCTGGCCAGTCTTACTCTGGAGCATTTTGTTTATTGCAATTTTCTCTCATGACCAGAATTTAGCACCCTTAGTTTTGATTTAGATTGTGGTTTCTATATAGGTAGCATCTAGGCACTTAGGACTTCCTTGTAGGTTGCCATTAAGGGCTGTGTACTAGTTGCCAGCACTGCCTATTTTCTCCCAAAGGCACCTCTTCTCCTTCCAGTCATTTGATACACCTGGGGAAAAGGAACATTTTCCATTCACAGACACCGTGTTATGACCTTGCTTCAACTGAAGAAGACTTTTGATAGAGGAGAGTTTAGTATAATCCAGGTTGTAATTGACTTATCTAGTCCTGGACCTTGGTTAACATCCTACTCCTCCTGAAGAGAAGAGGCAGTACAACTGATCTAATATACCTTGCCCAGGACTGCGGGCACAGCGCTGATTCACTGGAGAGCAGGGAATCCGGGAGAAATTATTAACTTCTCGCCCTGCTGGTATTCTAGGTGTGTGTGTGTGGGGGAATGGAGGCTTGGAATTAAAAGCGTGATAACTTGCCAGGGAGGTGATGACAAAAATCAAAAGGGAAAGCACATTTTATCTGCAAAGTTCAAGAAGGGTATTACAATCAAGAAGAGGAAAGCAAATTGAAGCATTAAAAATGAAGCACTTGATAGGAGCTCTTTGAAAGGGTGGCTAAAAAGTGTTTCACTCAAACTCTCTCGTAACACCACCATATTCTCCCCTCCTCCCCAATTTTCCCCCCATGTCACATCAATTAATTGGATTACAGCTGTTTGTGATGCCAGCCCGGCTGCAGTTGTGGTGATGCTGAATGCAGGAGGTTTCAGGCTGTGTGGGAAGGAGCCGCGCCGGGTTTATCTGACCTCTGATCCCTGAAACCAGTTTGCTGATCCCTGATCCTGTGCTGAGCTGTGTGTCGCAATAATGTTTATGTCACAAATGAGGAAGGTTAAGCCACCAGGCTTAACCTGTCAAGAGTTTAGAACTTTTTCTCCTTTCTTCCAGGATGGGCTGACCCAAAACAGGGGTAATGGTCTGGGGGCAGTCGGACCCTCTGCTTAGTCCAGCATGTAGCTGGGGAGCTAGCAGAGGAAAAACACAACTTTAGGTCAAGCCTGGCTTTCGTGCTCATTGTTGTTCACTTGTACATGTAGGGAGCTCAGGGACCTTCTGCCAGAGCCCAGGAGCAGAGCTGCTACCATCACAGCCCCCACTGCTGCCCCAGTTCCCTTTCTCCCTGCACCTCAGGGGAACCACCAGCACAGCTGGCTGTTTCACACTCCTATGGGCAGGCTTAGCTAGCAGGACAAAGGCAGGCATTTTATTAAAGGCCAGGTTTATTAAAAAAAGGCGTAACCTTATCTCTGGAGACAAGAAATTCCAGCAGGACTTAGCTGGAAAGTGCCCCCAGGTTAGGAGTAGACACCTCTGGGAGGAGGAGAGAAAACCCAACATCTTGCAAATCTGCTGGTGTTTGTACAAAAATATCCATCTCTTGGCGCAACACCAGAAGCCTTTTCCTCCTTCCCAGCTTTCTCTCTGAAAGCTTTAACTGGTGACACTTCAGGTACTTTGGGGTTTCTGTTTAAAACCTAAAAACTATTTTATTACTCAGCTTCAGAGGAAAGGGGGAATGTCCTGTGAGAAAGGTGAGCTCTCTCCACCATGAATGCTTTTATAATCATCCACTACCCTTTGCCGAAGAGAGTGATACTGTATTTACACAAATATATATTTACATCCAATCCATCGGGCTGCTGCTTGGGTACCACCGCTGTGTACAGCTGCCATGGAGTACCAACGCAGGGCAGAAGTGAGCTACCTGGTACAGTTTTACTCAAGTAGCACTCCGGCCCCACCTGTGTTTTAGTTGCTGAGCCTGAAAGCTTGGTCTCGGAGCGGAGTATAGGAGAGGCCATGGGAAAGAGGTGGGAGCAGGGTGCATGCCGCTGGTGCTCTCCCATGGCCACGAAGCCACCTCTGGCACTTCCCCATCAGAGAGTTTCCAGGGAGACTGCAGACTCCCTGAAACTCGTCCCTTCTCGCAGCAGGAAGCCAAGGAGGAGCCAGGACTTTAAACAGTCAGCATAAACCTCAGCCAGCCCAGTTCTTAAATGTAAGGTGCATTTCTTCAAAAGCATAGCATAAATATTTCAATAATTCTTCAGATATTAGAATTACCCAGGTGGGCTGAGACAAAAAAACCTCAAACAAATACAGTGCATCAAATTGCCCCACTCTCTGGGTACCCACCAAAGCTGCATGGACAGCAGGTCAGACTGCATGGGCAGCTCACCTGAGCTTAACTAGAGCAGAGCAGGGCTCAGACAGGTTCAGGGGAAGGCAAGCAATGGCTAAAGCAGGAAACAGCTTCTCTGCAAGGCAGAGACACAGCAGAGCAGGACTCTGACGCCAGTAAGGGACACAAAAGGACCATGGGGAAGGCAGGAGATGCAGGAGCAGTGGGGAATGGGGTGCACGGGGGGCCATTACTCACCTTTCCAGGTCTTGTGAAGGAAATCTATGGAATCGTCAGGCTGAAAATTACCAGTCTTAAAAGAAAATTAAATATTTAGAGATCAGATTANCCCCCAAAAAAAAAAACCCTCACACCTTTTTTAGCCGTGCTCTATGAATTTAAAGAATTTGTTTGCACACGGTGATGTGGACCCCAAAACCACAAGTGAAATAAAAAACCTGTTTAAAAAAATATACAGCAAGTAGACCTATGCTATGGCTGAATGCAACCTTTGACTCAGGAAATCCCTCTACTTAGTAAGTGCTGGAGATGGAAAAAGGTGCTAGAAGGAGATCACACTGGACACGTTCATTTCTGTCTGTCCTTTCTCTGTGCCTCTTGCTTGCCATTGGAAGCAGGATGCTGGGCTGGGGGATCCCTTAGCAGAGCAAACTTTAAGTTCTTCTGTTATACTAAACATTTCCATTGATTTTAAGGGTCTTTTAATTTTTTCAGTGATGCAAAAAGAGACCTGTTGACTTAATTTTGCCCAGTGTGGGGAGTGCAAGGACTGGGAGTAGGGCAGGCACAGGTGGCAGAGGTCGGGGTGGGAAGCAGGGTCAGGCCAATGCTTCCCTTCAGGGTCTTCAGCCTCATGGGATGGGCAGGCTGGGACGTATCTGATAGGGGTATCAGGTAAAGGGGGACAACGCTTCTCTGAGCCTGCCACCAAAACAAGAACCTAAAAGCCATGTTTTCTAAAATCCCACACTGACATGCCTTTGCTGGGTCTCAGAGCTCCTGGTGGGATGAGTAGCCCCTGGGAGGCACATGGTGGGAGGCTACGCTTACTGTCCTGGCTACTCCTTCCCAAGCCAGGAAGGTTTTGGTCTCCCTAGAAGAGCCGTTCGTCCTGTAGTTAATGGCTAGAAAAAACAGTGCATGGTCTTATAAAGGGCTTTATAGTGCAAGGGAATGGGATTAGTCCTGAAGGAAATGCATTATGAACACTTCACTGGTTTTAATCATTTAGCTTGGTTGATATTGTTTTCCTGTACATTTCCTGTATTTTTTTGGTTAGTATTTAGTTTTAATAGAACTAAACAGGCCAAAGCGTTTGCAGTTTGGCAGGTTTTTGTCTGGTTCTGGGAGCCTAGACACTAATCCTGGAAAAGTGGTGATGACCTGAGACTGTACCTAAGACATCCTAGCAAACTGGAGTCTTAATAACCTTGTCCAATATTTTTGTGTTTATTTTTGTTTTATTTTTTGTGTTAAATTTGTAGAGATAACGTGGATTGCTAGAGTTCATACAGAAAATTTCAAGGAGACAGCTGAGCGTCCTCCTGCTGTGTTTCAGTCCAAGGGTGTCTTCATAAGCTTTTATGACTTTCTTCTGTTGTGCGAGAAGTTCAGGAACACCTTTTTATGCTGACAAACAGAAAAGACGCACTGCCAAAATGCATGCTAAAAGGGGACTTTCCTTTCTACTATCCCCATTTCTCCCCTTTGGCATTCATGCTGAGGTTTGGTGTTCACTGCCTACACTGAAAAGTCAATATTTATAAAGAGATGCTAGTGCAAAAGTTAAAAACAATGCTGATGTAGAAGTTACTGTGAAAGCCAGGACAAGCTGACTGGATTGCAACGCACCAGTTGTCGCTGCTCTGGGGGTGTGAGGAGCCGCTGCCTGTCCCCCATGGGCACCGCTTACCCGTGCCCACTGGGCAGCTGGAGGCAGCTTCTCAGCTCAGCTCGTCCTCCCCGGGAGCAAGGTGTCCTGAGCTGCTGGATTTACTGCTTGGAGAAGGGCTGGTCGCTAATGCGAATGCCAGTCTGTTATATACTGTGCAGGCAACTTCCCTCCTACCTCCCCTTCATGGCCCGATGCCTTGCTGGGAGCCGGCTTTTAGATAAGCAAATCAGGGTCCCCTTTACTGCAGAGGAGCTCCCCTGGGTTTCCACGGGGTGCAGGCAGTTACATCCTCCCGCTGATGCTGGGGAAGCACTTGGCAGAATGCGCACGTGAGAGTGAGACGCATGTGCACACATGTGCACACACACACGTGCAAACATGCACACGTGCACACCCTCATGCACTCCTCCATCTCTGAGACGTCAGCGATGAGTGCGCAGGGGAGGCAGACAGCAAGGGGCGTGCTTAAGTTTTGAAATTAGCCCAAGCAAAGACAAAATTGCAGCTCCCCTACACGCTCCAGGGAATTTCTGACGTGCTCCTCCCTTCTGGGAGAAGGCTTAATAAATTGGGCTGCTTCACCGACAGCCGCCCCCACAGCTGAGCAAACCTCTGTGGCTGGAAAATGGGTCTGACCCCATGGTGTGGGAGGAAAGAGGAGGCAAAGCCCCCAGGCCCAGCACACGCTTCTGTGCAAGCATGGGCACGCACACTGTCTCGCTGCGGCTAGCAGGCGGGTTCCTGGGCTCGCCACGTGGCTTGTACGCCAGGGCTTTGCCAAAGTGGAGGTAAATAGGAAGCTGGGGATCTGGGAGAGTCCTGGCGTGGGAAACTAACAGCAAAGCAAGGGAAAGCAACTGATACGGTGTGAGATGAAATGAAGAATGGAAGGGCTGTGGGGTAGCAGCAGCCTTATCAGGTTTTTTTTAGCCTCAATCTAATTAAAAGAGATACATAATTAAAATGAAGCAATTAACCATTTTGTAATTAAATACAAAAATAATTAAGTTGAACTTGAACACGATAACATCCAATTGTCAGGACAGGATTTATCTGTACTTTAATCTGATGAATTATTTTCATTGTTCTACTGATTGCATTTCTGCAGAAAGAAATTGGTCCTTATACAACGGGGACACAGGCTGTTATTCCGTGTCCTTTGGGCTTACCGAAACACGAACTATGATACAACATGTATATGGACCATGATTCCACATTTCCACAAAGGGCTGCATTTTTGCCAGTGTACCAAGGATTTCATGTTATAAGCTACATTTTCCATCATAGTTGTTTACAACTATTTGGTCCGTGTAAAATGTAAAGCACTTTGTTTAAACACTGGTTTTGTTGCTGCATAAACGGTGATGCTCTGTATAGAATTTCAGACCAGAAGAAATAAGTACATGGACACGAAGTCCATGGCAGTGTAGCAAGTGAAGGAACAAATTTACAACCACATTTTGACAGGTAGACCCTGATCTATCGATGTTTATGAATCTGTTTCTATTTCACTGTGCTTATGTGTAAGCTGTTTATGTGCTTTGCTAGATAAGGGCATTAAAAAAGTGAGGTTACAATTGCCTGGGTTAAGAGTAGGTCACTTATTCTGATGCCTTTGCAGAGGTTTGAGTACATAGGTTTAGACTTCCCACCTTGAACAAGGGATCAAAAAATTCTTTTCCTTTTTCTCCGTGCCAACAGTGACAACTCAGTATCGCTCATCTCAGAACAAGGCCATATCTTGGTGCCTTGCTTGTCTTCAGTGGAGCTGTGGTGATTTATGAAATAACTGAATTCATCTGGGCAAAACACAACAAAGAACAGTTAGAAATACTGTAAGGACCGAGATCCATCTTTCATTTGGACATTTTCAGCTAACAAATTTCTTGCTGGTGTGGGGATTTAGGACATGAGTAGTGTCCTTCGTTGCTCTTTACTTGAAGCATATTGCTATTTGTGTAGCTTTTGGTCTTCTGTACTACAAGTCTTGTGCTTGCAACAGTGATGGAGTGAGCCTTGTCCTGTGTGAATATATATTAGAAGTTTGGTGGACTCTTCCAGGCGAAGCATCTATTTCAAGCAGCTGCCTGTAACTGAGGGGAATGGCAACCTGTGGACCTTTTTGCAGTCTCAGTTCTGCACTTGGGAAAAAAAAAAGTACAAGTGTGGATTTATCTGTGAAAAGAATCACCTCAGTTAAGATCACAGGAACCACCAATTTTTTCAGCCTCATTGGAGATGGGATACTGGGTAAGCCCAGCGTTAGATGCCTCAAAGAGAGGCACAAGGAAATCAAGACAGGCAGGTGTCAAATCATCTCCTGCTGCTGCTCCCATAATTCTCTCATACTCACACTGGTGTAGGGTGCAAAAAACCAGTTTAGTACCTATTCCAGAACCTGTTGTCCAATTTAAGAAGCAAAGTCAATGGTGGGGGGTAATTAATAGGAAATCTGTACAGCAGAGAGAAACCCAGCTGTGATAATGGATATAAAAAGAAGTATGGTGGTGGAGAGTTGTATAGCTCAGAAAATACCTATCATATAGTAAATGTCATCTCATTGTTCAAGAAAATGATGGTCTTCCTCCACAAGGCTGAAAATATGATGCTAAATTCACTTACAGATGCCTCAGTAATACTGGAAAGATGGCAGAGAAGGAAAAACTCATAAATGAGAGAGGGAAGGTTGAACAAGGTGATTTATGGGGAAAGATTAAAGTAACTAAACACACATCACTCAGCTAAATGACATCTTGGGGGGACGCAAATGTTGACTCCAAGGACTTGAAGGATTGGGGACCAAGGAATAAAAAGAATCCCCAGGGCCACGCAAGGCTGGGAGATATATAATGGGGAGAAATAGGTGAAACTGGACAAATGAAAATTCAGATGGAGGCATGAGAAATGGTTCCTTGCAGAGAGATTTCTTGAACTGTGAAATCCTCTCCTAAGGGGACCAGTGAAAAACACTTGAAAATATACTAAAAGGAACAAATCTGCATCTGCAATGGGTGCACTGGGTAAGTTGTGACTCTTTTCTATGTTTAAATACTATGGGGGTTTTTTGTTTTGTTGAGAAAGCTGGGCAATTTTTCCTTCTTCTATAGTGTCTGCCTGTGACCCTTTGGTCCTCTGCATTCATCATCATTCACGGCCCCAGCCCTGTCAAGCCCCGTGCTTTGATACAGCAGTTTCTCTGAGCTGAGTCACACCTCAAAGGGAGCCGATGCCACACTGTGACGAGACGACTTCTCTGCTTTGTACCCTGCAAGAAGAAGTGTCACTTGCTAATTGTATAGCATCTCTTGTCTTTCGCGTAGTTCTGCTGTCAGCAGCAGAAGATGTAGCGGTCTGTTGGCACAGGCCAGCAGAGCCAGCCCTGGGTGACAGCCAGTTGCACACATGCAGCAACAGGAACAAAACTCTTGACCTTCACTTCCAAAGACATGGACCTCTGTTGAAGGACCCACCTGGCTAGCTAGTCCACAGCATTTGAGGAGTTAATGCATGCAATTTAGTAAAGGATAGCAGAGTGAATAATTAAGTTTTATTACCAGTGACACCAGATTGCAGAGTCATTTCAAGTACATTGTGATACTGAGAACACAAATTGATCTGGGGCATAAAGTTTCTCGAGAGGCAATGGTTAAAAAAATCTTTCAAAATCAAAACAGAACAAGGATATTGGGGCTGCCTTTTGCACTAGAGAAAAAGTACAGGGGTCCAGACTTCGTCCCATTATTCATCTGATTTTTTGATGGCAACTAAGCAGAGCTGAACTGGTCATCCTTCTCCACGGCAAGCTATGAAACTCCACAGAGGCAGCTTCACGACTGCTGTCTGAGGACAGCTGGTTCCCAAGCCCACCACATGACCCAGCAGCTGGGAGTAGGTGCTGGGGAAGGGGTTAGGGGGGCGAGCTAGACCGTGCCCACGCTGAGATCCATCCCAGCTCTCCTGCTGGGGCTGTGCTGGCTGGTATAGGTCAGGCCAGCCCCTACCTTGTGCTGGTGACAAGGACAGGAACGAGACGTGCCATCAGACCGAGGCAGGCAGAGGCTGTTCACTACTTTAATCGTTAGGTGGGTAGAAATTGTTCGTTAACTTGACCTGTGCTAGGTGACGAAGAACAGACAGGCAGTGATTTTTACCTCTTTGCCCTTTCTGTCTGGGTTTTCCTGCTTCTAAATTTTTTACACGAAAAAGGAGGAGATGGGGCAGAATGAAAACAATGTCACCATCAAAAGGATGATAGCGTCTGCATGGATGTCTACTTTTTTCACTCTTACAGGGTGACGCTTGCATCAGTCGATGTTTGCAATGCCCAAGAGCTCCCGTTACCAGCAGCCAGGATCCTCTTGACTGGCTGAGAAGAAAGCAGCAGAATAAACGTGTCAATAGAGCACCAGCAATTTGTCAAGCGGTTATAGTGCACTAATCAGGGGGGTGGAGGGTAGAAAACCCTGCCAAGACTCAGCTAGCTCAAAGGGAGATGCTGCTAGTACATAATGCCGGGGCTCTTTCCTCTGCAGGCAAGCCCAATAACCTCCCCGGAGTCGCTCAGTAACGAGGCAGCACGGGCTCCCCTGGCTTCGCTGGCCAGCTCACATCTGCTCAGCCCCCTTGGCCCCGACACAGCCACCCTGCGCTGTCGAGGGATGCCACGGCCCCTGGGTGCCCCAGCAGCAGGGGACAGTGCCCATGAGCATCAGGACAGCCCCCCGAGCCACCCGCAGGGACACTGCCTGCGGTTGTTGTCCATCTGTCTGGGCTCACCTCAGAGACCCAATAACCTCGCCATCTCGAAGGGCAAAAGAGCTGGGCCCATTTAAAGCTGGGTTATTTGCCACGAAGTGCCACTCAGCACCTGATTTCCAGAGCTTGCCTGACATAAGAAAAAGCATTCCAGTTCTTCCGTGGTACTCTGCGTGATTTTTTGTTAATGTAGCACATTTTAGTTGAGAAAGGCACTTGAAAAGCATTGGTAGGCACAAATAAAAAATATACCCGTGCAGACAGGCAGCAAGGGAAGGAGTACTGCAGTCATGTGCAAAGTTGGGGGATACTTCTGCAAAGCAGCCCCCGTAGTCCTTAGAGATGCTCAACCCTCCCTGGGACTGGCAAAGAAACCTTTGGAAAAAAAGATCTCCCCTGCATCCAGCCTTGTTTACATTCCTCTCCTCCATGGTCAGACCAGATAGGCGCAGTATTGATTCATTGCTTCAGGTTTTGGGGGGGGACACGGCTGTACTGCATATTCCCCATGCTATCTTATCATTAATGCATTAAGGAGCTGAACAAGCAATAAGGGCAAATGGACTTCAAAACACAGGGAACTGACTCCATAGGGCTCAGACTGATTTACGGCAATTACGTCTTGGCAGCATCGCCAAAGCCCATTAAGCCCTGCACCTGGCTGTAACTTGAGCAACCCCTGGTTTCAAGGGGGGACTCGCCATTAGTCACCCCAGCACTGCCACGAACCCTCCTCCTCTGTGATGGAAGGCAAGATGTAAAACAATGTGGGGTGGATTAACAAAAAGTTAATAGGCTGCAGAGTGCAAATTGATCCGAACTTCGGGGTCGGATACGGTTTCAGATACCGGGACACTCTGCTGGCCTCCTTCCAAGGTCTGAGGGGAAGGGATTGGAGATGGAGCCTGGAGCTATTGCATTTGACTCGGGTTCTCCTTGTCTATCCACTTTCTGTTTCATTACCAGAGGTGGGCTGGTTGCTCAGCTATTAATTTTCTTTCCCTGTTTTTGAATTTTTATTGCTTTTTAAAAGGTGTCTCTTTGTGACACCATTACATCGGCAGGGCAGCTGTGTACAAATGACCAAGAGAAGGTGTAGCACTGCTGGAGCCAAGGGGGCAGCTTGTGCAAAGCCCTCCAAGGGAGGATGCTGCTTGCTCTGAGAGCTGGGGCACAGGAAAGCTGCGTTTGCCACGTGCATGCTGTTTGCACCCGGGGAGGGGAACTGATAGTGGGAAATATCACACCAAAACCACAAAAAGGGGGGATATTTCTGCAGCATCGGTGCACTGGGGATGCGTAAGCAGTTTAATGAGAGATGCCGATGCTGGGACAGATGCGGATTGACGAGGTTTTGGGGGGCAAGGCAGTGAAATATTTCATTGCAGATACCACCAGCGCAAAAGACCTTCGGAGGAGTTAAAATTTACTCAGTGCTCCAGAAGTGTTTATGGCCCACGTAAAATTTACCAGAAAAATGTCAGATGTCAGTGGATTGTATTAAATGTAAATATTATACAACTCGCAGCCTCCGTTTCTTATTGCAGCTTGGCATGTAGCTCTCCTGGATCTCCTGTTTGAAGGGGAGTCTCTGGAGGTACTGCTGCTCGGTGGCGGGTTTGGAAAGGTTTCAGCATGAGCTGTGCCAGCCCGTGCCTCCCCCCTGCCCCCATGCTGCACTGCCGGTCCGACCAACTGACGACTCTTATGGCAGCAAGGGTGCCTGGTTCATCAGAGAAGCCCACCCCCATACGTCTGCAACAGACACTGCTGCGACAGCGACATCCATCACTCCCAAACCAGCTGTGTCCTTGGGCAGCACCCTGGCGGGGAGAGGAGCGGGTGACAGAGGATGCTTTTCTGGGTCCCACCATTGCTGCCTCCAGTCCCAGGGGCTGAGCCAGCTGGCTCTGCCCTGGTGAGGTGGTCACCAGCACTCAGTGATGTCTCCTATAGGTGATGCGGGGAAGAAGGAGGGAGTGTACCGGCATTGCTACTTGCCTGGAAGAGGGTCAAGCGCATGGCGGTGATGGGATCGTGCAATTGTTAAACGCACTTGCATTTAACGAAGGGGAAGGCACTTTGTGGGGCTGTCCTGGGGGCTCGGGCAAGTCCCACCAAGGCTGAGTGCAGGCTCGATGCAGCTTTCTCCACCAGCATTTCCCCAAAGAGCTTGAAAGACGTCTGGCATGCTTACATTACTGCTGGACCGCTAATCTGTTTTGTTGGATGTTTCACCAATTTAACAAATTGCTGCTTCTTTGGCCTGGCCTGTGGAACTCAAATGCTGTGTAGTGCTCAGGATATGACTAAGGCTTGGTACATCTTTTCAGTATTAAGATGTCTTGAGCAGTTACAATGCTAAGTCATATCAACGTAATTCCGCAGCCAGGCTGAGCCAGGGAAAGTGAGTCAGTGTAGTGCATTGCAGCTGGTAGCCACAGATGCTGGGAAAGGACTCCGTGCCATGGAAATGATGCTGTGTGTTGCCCTGTTGTTCACTGTCCATGTTACTCCCGTGGTACCAGCTCTTACCAAAAAAAAACTGCATGGAGGAGGTTTTTTTTCTTGCTTGCTCCACAGAACACGTGAAGGGAAAAAAACCAACCCCAAACACTTCTTGCAACAACTTACATCATTTAGAGCTGCAGTGGATTTCAGTGTACTTTTCCCTCCAAAAGGATTAGCTTTGATAATACTGTTCCTGAAAATCCCTCTCCTGCAGTCTCTGGGAAGCTCACTGGCATAGCACGAGCGCATACACAAAACGTGGAAGACTGGCCCATTCACACTGCAAGATAAAGGTGGTTCAGAGTCACACTTTTATAAAAAAACATAAATATGACAGGCTTTAGGAGGATCTCACAACAGCTTAGAAGAAATGTTTTGGGGATCTCTCTTACAGAGCGAAAGATTTTCCCTCTCTGCTTTAAACACTTAGTTGACTATTTTTAAGTCAGGGGAATGTACGTTGGTATTATCTGGAAATAGCTTCCGGAAAGCAGTTTCAATTCCTGCAGGCATGTAAACAGGGATGATCCTCAAACACAATTTATATCATGTTTTTCTAAGACAAGAGGCAAGACCTATTAACAGTTCATTGATGTGTTTTCCAGGAAGTTGAGGAATCCTGTGTATATTTGGAGGAGGGAGAAATTTCCTGAATGAGCAAAATCCTTCTCTCTAGTTATTATCGCAGAGCCACGTTGCAGATTTGGCTTTGAGAACAGATACCTCTTGTGTAGACTGAAGTAACAAACTCGCTAAAACTGTATAATGAGATAAGCACGTGCAATTCCTCCTGATATTCACAACAAGCCAAGGTGCCCTGTGCTTATCAGAGACCTTGGCCTTCATGAGAACAGCAAAATGTTTAGTCATCCCCTCACTATCAAGCATCTGAAAAATGCCCCAGCAGCTCACTGCTCCTCCTGGCAGGCTTAGGCTCAAGTATATGCTGCAGTTCTGCATTTTGACTTCCAGAAGACGATTTGGAAAAAAAAATGCAGGAGTTTCTTGCTCAAGAACACCCCACCAAATCTACCAAAAGTCATTAAAATAATTTTAAGTGTTATTCATGTATTTTGCTCTGGCTATAAGTAAATGTGTTTGCTTTTTCCCCAATAACAACATCTGGATATGCATGGGGGAATTTCACACAGGGTTTAGGGCTTTTGTTTCCCTGTAATGCTGCAAAGCCTTTCAGACTTGAGGTGTAGGAGGAACATGTTGTGAGCCCCTGTGGACACCTCCACTCTCCTGACAGTGAAAGAGCATGGTTTTTCCTGTCTTGTTTCATATAAGCAATAAGAACATTTTGCTTTCAATCTGTTAAAGCAAGTGATTGCTGCAGCAGTGAGAAGATTTCCTTGGACAGACACAGTTGAAAGGTTAGCAGTGTTTATTGATTTAATAATTCTCACATCCTTTCTCGACAGATTATCCTTCCAGAGACATTAGCAGAGGCAGAGCCCAGAAGTGCAGGAGAACATCTCCGATACGTTAGGAAGGCAAAGGACGGGGGGGAAAGGTGATGAATTGCTCTGGTCCTGACCTATTAAGCCCCCGGCACAGATTGGAAGACAGAATAGGAAATCCATGTACCTATTTTCTATAGGGAACGTTTCTAAGGATGCTGTTTACGTTGATCTTTCACACCGAGGTCATGCACCACTTCGTATTACATATTAGTTAGTCAATCACCGGTGCAGACAGCAGGTAGGGAGAGATCACGGCTCAGCACCTTCTTCCCGTGGGAGCTGGTGAGCTCGTGGACAGGGAGGAATCATGCGCCCTTTTCTGAATCAGGGTAAAGTTCTTTTCGAGAGGCAGAAGAGTGAGATTGCAGCCCCAGAGGACATTGGTCCTGAGTGGCAGCAACTATCAGATGCCTGCAAACGCACTGTGGGCTTCCCCAAGCCAGACTCACCCAGCCCGCTGAAGGGATGAACAGCCTGGCTCTACTACCCTGCCTTCCGCTGCCATCTGATTACCATTTTTTATCATTTTCAGAGCATCAGAACGAATCAGTGACAGCCCTTCATGTTCCCTTTCAGCTCCTTCCAGCAAAAAAGGGTTTGTAACATGAGGGGACGAAGCCCCATACATATGGGAGCTGAACAACCTTGTCTGGAGCAGGCTGAGTGCCCACAAGAGAAGTTTGTCACACCTTCCAGCCAGACCATGGCAGCACCTGGGACCTCGTCCTCTTGCCACTGAGATCAGTCCAAACTGATGCACTGATTTCCATGATTTCACTGTATCAACTGAAAACTCCTATTCTGAGCACCTGACTTCTACTTTCGCTGTGGATTTGTTGTCCTTCACAACAGATTCTAGCCAGTGGACCATCTGCCTGAGTTTTGGAGTCAGAGTGGGCCCACTCCTGAGTTGCACTCCATACCCCTGCAGCCATGGGTATGCTGAGACCTTTAATGGGTTGCTAATTGCTCTGATTACAAGTCAAGACTGAAGAGGAATTGTTGGATGATGAGCTCCCTGGCAGACAAGAAGATACCAGTGGAACATTTTGGATGAATAATTCAGTAGGCAGGAATGGGAAATGAACAAGTCTTCTGTCTGCTAAAGGGAAGAAAAAAAAGACCAAAGAAAAAGAGAAGGAAAGACATCTCCTGCATGAGCGAGGCAGACCCCTCTGAGCTTGGGTTTCAGCTCACGAATGGCGGCACAGGCTGGCTTTGTATGACAGCGGCCGAGCACCATGTGGAGCTTTTGCATGATTGCACCATACCTAGTTAGAAAACACTTTGCAAAGTGAAATAAAACCTGCCTCTCTGCAGTGATCGCTGCAACCAAGTGAGAGCTCACAGGCTCAGGTTCTCGTATAGTGTAAATCCCTCAGTCTATTCAGCTGGAAGAACATACACTAGTCACAAGCTAGCAGGCCACAAAAGCTAGGATAGAGATTTCCCTTTGGGGGAAGGCATTAAAAGTTTTTTTTGCATGTGTTTTTAGTTTTGTGTCAGTAGAGTTGGAAGGTCTTAGCACAAATTTTTTTCTCTAATATGAAGAGGAACTTTTTGCAAGTGTGGCTTTTTTGGTTTCCAGACCAGAGGAGGATGTGCAAGTACAAGTCTTAGTGCAAGACAGGAGCATTTGCAGTGAGGGCTGCTTTTATTTCATGCACCTACTTAAATGTGCCAATAGCAGTGCAAACCTTTCTCCTCATTCATGATGCTGGAGCAGCAACATCTTTTCTTCTGTCTTTGTAGTTTCCAATTACACCTCCCACCCCCATTCTGCAGATACAAACTAACCTAATCTCTCCTCTAACAAACGTCTGCTGTCTTAATCCAATGGTGACAACAGCAGCAGATATTTCAGTTAAAACTGTGTTCCACAGAACAGCTTTATTCATTATATTGTCTCCCTTCCTTTGCAAGAGAAGAATTGAGAACAGCCATGTGAAGGACTTGCATCCAGAAGTCTGCAGACAGAAATATGCTGATTACTCTTCCAGTGGGGGGAGAGGCAAGTGCCTGAGCTATTAGAGCAAACAGCCAGGGCAGTAAGCAGCAAATGGGAAAAAGTGTGGCAGCAGTGAAAGGCCCAGTGCCCTGGGCCATCCCTGAATCCATTCTGCACCCTCTTGAGGGGTTTCAGTGTTGCAGGCTGCGGAGGAGCCGATTCATGCGGTTGCTACAAAGCTGTCATGGGTAGGTGGGTCTGTACAGAGGAGCTTTGGCCCTTGCTTTGGCACCAAAGCCTCAGGGCGCTGCCTGTCAGCTGCTGCTAGAGGCTCCCATAAAGGGGGGGTAAGGGGGAAACTTTTGTTTGAGGCTCCATTTGCTCTACCAGTTCACGTGCATAACTCAGGTTACGGTACCTTCTGCAGTTTGCTTCCTCCCTTGGAGTCAAATTTGGGTGCTGGTTCATTTGTACAAAACTGATAGGATCTCATTGGAGACTTGAGGTCTTAAACCCAGGACATGGGGCTTTGCATCCAACTGTTATTTTTTTCTTGGGAACAGTAGCTCACATGAAGAGATTATCCTAAACTCCATGCAGTTCTTCTCACAAGCAAGTGCAAAAATAATTTCCCAGCTTCATTTACAGCTACCTCTAGGGAAGTTAAAAGCCTGCTAAGGCAAAGACTGGACATCCCTCTCCCCAGCAAAGAAAGATTCGTTTTATTTGGGAGTTGAATCAGTATTTGAATCAGTGAATTACACACTGAAATCTTTTGTACTGAAAAGCAGCCAAGTTTACCATTGAGTACTTTCTTAACAAAAAAAAAGTGAATGGCTGCAGCAAGGTGTGTTGCAATCATTATTCTTCAGCAGAGAGGGCAACCCAGACGCCTTACAGCAGTGTAAGGCATGGATACAAGCATAGCATGCAACATGCAGTCAGGGGATTTTCTTTCTCTGTTCTCCTTATCCAGAGGCTGATAGGCATCACAAACACCCTGACAGGCTGTCACGCAATTTACTGTCTCTTTCCAGATAGTTTTAAGCAGGCTTTTGAAATAGGGTGATAGATAAGCTGGTAAATGTGTGCAGCTGTTGGTAGAGCTCATCTCTCTGATGATGTCTAGTGGGATCTAAGAAGCAATAATAAGAAGGAGAGGATTGAAGTCCAAAGTTTTGGTGTCCACCTGCAGTAAATCCACAGTTTTCAGATGATGCAGGATTCTCACATCTGCTTTGGTTTCAAACACTGGAAGAGCATTCATCCTTTGTACCACAGCAAGTGCTTTCACCATCGCTCATGCTCCTTGTTGCATACTTCTATCTCCACGTATTTGTAATTTGAGCTACTGTGCTCTACTCAAAGTCTCTCCTGCAACCCAGCGCCCACAGCCTGGCTCCCGTGTACTTACCAATTTATCCATCGTGGAAGAATATAACACTAATAAGGGCAGTGTTTGCAGCATGAAGGTCTTTGGTGAGGTTGGAGTGTGTCTCTCACTTTCAAGTGTTGGACAGCCCTCCTTGGCCCTTCCAGTATTATTCAGGCATCTCATTCTGATGATTCAACCTGAGTAAAAGGACAAGGATGGAGTCAGCAAAATGTTGCAGTATGGATTTGAAATCTTCCTTCAGATGTTTCTTCATGGTTTTAATCTCCACAATGAAATATATCATAGACCCCATAACACTTTTCCTTAGGCGAAATCTTATTTCAATATCTTGAACAGGAAATAATGCTTTTTTTTTCAGTGGAAACAATAGACAGCCCCCTTCAAATGAGGTGGGCCTGAAGCTTCAGACCCTAGTTTTGCTTAAGATAGAAACAAGCTTTGGATAAAAATTTGCTTATTAAATACAGCCTGCGGGATATGGCTCTAGGGCTATAGGTGACAGTCACAGGCACTGTCTCAAGCCTCTTACACATACATTCCTTCTTTACTGTAGTTGCATCATCTTTAACGAGTCCTGAATTTTATCTGTTTGAAAAGTGTGTGTGTGTAAGGGAGCACAAAGACAATTATAAAGTAACTATTAAGGAGAAGGCTTATGTAAAATCTGGGTGATGCCAAAGTGTTCATGATGCAAATGAGCTTGCAAACACAGTCCATCTGCTCTGCTTCAATACTTTTCTGACAATTCAGCGCATTATTTATTTGGTTAAATCATTTTCTGACCTTCCTCTTGCCCTTCTTCCCCAAGGAAATAACCTTGACCTTTTTTCTTTGCAGAGAAATCCTTAAGAGCGGCTTCTGAATGAAAACAAGTTGGAATAAGAGCAAGCACCAAACATGCTATAAATGAAAGCAATTCCATGTCAAGAGGTGCCAAAGTCTTGCTAAGCATCAGAAAGAGCACTTCTGCTCCTGAGAGGAAAGGGAGCCATCGTTCTTCCAGGTGATGCAGACGGTGGGAGGAAGGATTCAGTAACAGCAGTAAAGAATTCGTGGTTTCAGGTGATTTCCCCCGAATCTCTGAGGGGCTAAATCAACCCAGCCACAGCAGAAACACTTCCTAAGTTGCACTAGGCAGTGAGATGTCTGTTATGTGCTCCAATTTAGGCACATCCCACGTGTTCTTCCAGGCACGACCATGGCTGGCAGCACCAAGCATCGCAAGCAGCTGGACTGTGCGTGCCCGGCTGGGCAAGGCAAGGCACAGACGGGGCGATGATTAGCTTTCACAATGGAGAGGAGGGAAGACTCACCACTCAAGCAGAAGCATTTTCAGAATCAGTAATATAAAAAGAAAAGAAAAAAAACCCCAAACTTTTATAAGTCTCACAGCTGCTATTGCTGATCGTGTGTGTGACTCAGAGGGTAGACTGTACGCTATAAATGGAAATGGGTTACATACAATTTGACTGATAATGTCTTAGTTTTTGTAAGAAAAATGTCTTTTGAAGAAATACTATAGTGGGGTGGCAACTGTACCATATGTTCTTTGCTGCAGCTGACTCTATAATACATCTCAGCTACACTTTAAACTGTATAGCACTGATTGCATTGTAACTCCTATGTCCTCTGCAGATAAGTTATGAAAATATAATGATTGTGCTTCAGATACATGCCAGTGCTGCCTATACTATTTCAAATCATCAGACAAGAGAAGAGCACCTGCTTGCCTAGGCTTTCCCTGCTTGTTTACCACCTTCTGTACCACAGTGAGGGAGGCTTGCAGGTCCCTCAGGGAGAGTAAGGACCAAAAATAAAGATCTGTGCTTGCTGGAGCCATGCTTTGACTGTGTAGTACTTTGTGGCAAAGGATGGATGCCTTGCACTCTAACACAGGGCAAAATTACTAACTACAGCTGCTTGGGCCATTCCTTCAGACGGCTAACTGGGGAGGGGACAGACCCGAGAAAATCTGGAGGATGCCTTCTTCCTCCCTGAAGGAATATAGGTCTGGAAATGATGGCTGTTGCATCCCAAATTAATCTCAAAATGGCTTGTCTGTTGGGAAATTCCTTGGGCCATCTCCTGCTGTACCTCTGGGAAATGCTGACACCATTCGCAAGAGCTGTGGTTTGGCTAGCACCCCTGCGATTATTGCTCTATTAAATTTTGATATTGTGAGAAGGTTGAAGCCATCCAAAATGCTGTGTGTCCAATCCTGACAGTGTCTTGCTGGGCTGGAGCTAGCAGAGCCCTGCCTCTCTCTGCCTCTGGATAAACAAACTGGCAAGATGTCTATCTGCACTTGAAAGCCTGGCTACGTATTGACATTTGCAGGGAAAACAATTTGTCACTGCAAAGCTGTCTGTATGGGGTGAGCCATAGAAAACAGTTGAAAAATAACTTTCTCCCTGAAGATTTTGATGCAGTGTCTTTGGTGGTGATTTTGCCAGCAGGCCACCTTCACCACTGCTTTATGATATCTGGGGAACTACAGGCCTGTCAGTCTGACCTTGGTGCCAGGGAAGGTTATGGAGCAGATCATCTTGAGTGCCATCATGCAGCACATGCAGGACAGCGAGGTGATCAGGCCCAGTCAGCACAGGTTTATGAAAGGCAGGTCCTGCTTGACTAACCTGGTCTCCTATGACAAGGTGACCTGCTTAGTGGACGAGGGAAAGGCTGTGGATGTTGTCTACTTGGACTTTAGTAAAGCGTTTGATGCTGTTTTTCACAGCATTCTCCTGGAGAAACTGGCTGCTCAAGGCTTGGACGGGCATACTCTTTGCTGGGTAAAAAAACAGGCTGGATGGCCAGGCCCAAAGAGTTGTGGCAAATGGAGTTAAAGCCAGGTGGCAGCTGGTCACAAGTGGTGTTGCCCAGGGTTCAGTATTGGGGCCAGTTCTGTTTAATATCTTTATCAATGATCTGGACAAGGGGATCGAGGGCACCCTCAGTAAGTTTGCAGATGACATCAAGTTGGGCGGGAGTGTTGATCTGCTTGAGGGTAGAAAGGCTCTGCAGAGGAATCTGGACAGGCTGGCTGGCTGGACCAAGGCCAATGAGGTTCAACAAGGTCAAGTGCCGGGTCCTGCACCTTGGTCACAACAACCCCATGCAACTCTACAGGCTTGGGGAAGAGTGGCTGGAAAGCTGCCCTGTGGAAAAGGACCTGGGGGTGTTGGTCAACAGCTGCCTGAATGTGAGCCGGCAGTGTGCCCGGGTGGCCAAGAAGGCCAATAGCATCCTGGCTTGTATCAGAAATAGTGTGGCCAGCAGGACTAGGGAAGTGATCGTCCCCCTGTACTCAGCACTGGTGAGGCCGCACCTTGAGTACTGTGTTCAATTTTGGGCCCCTCACTGCAAGAAAGACATTGAGGTGCTGGAGCATGTCCAGAGAAGGGCAATGAAGCTGGTGAAGGGTCTAGAGAAGAAGTCTTATGAGGAGCGGCTGAGGGAACTGGGGTTGTTTAGCCTGGAGAAGAAGAGACTGAGGGGAGATACTATCATTCTCTACAGCTATCTGAAAGGAGGTTGTAGCAAGGTGGGTGTTGGTCTCTTCTACCAATTAACAAGTGATAGGACAAGAGGAAATGGCCTCAAGTCGCACCAGGGAAGGTTTACATTGGATATCAGGAAAAATTTATTCACAGAAAAGGTTGTCAGGCACTGAAACAGTCTGCCCAGAGAAGTGGTTGAGTCACCATCCCTGGAGGTATTTAAAAGATGTGTAGATGTGGCACTTAGGGACATGGTTTAGTGGTGGACTTGGCAGTGTTAGGTTCACATTTGGACTTGATGAACTTAAAGGTCTTTTCCAGCCTAAACGATTCTATGATTCTATGATTTAGGCCCAATACCTCTACGATTCTGTGATTCTATATTTTAATGTAGGGCTGGACTGAATGGTTGTGACTCCAGAAAGTCTGCACCACGCAGTTGGTCTCAGTCCTGGGCTGTTCAGGTGCCTCAAGGACTTTACCATGTCCTGTGGCAGGGAAATGCCGTAAAATCACTGGGGAGCAACAGGCATCACAGCGTAAGGAGTCCCTAAGTTTCTGTGCCTTACCCTTTGCAGCCTCCTACAGCCCCCATTGCTGCTCCTCTACCACCTTTTGCAATAGGGTTGGAGTGGTCCTGCATGTTGAGCCAGATCTTGGCAGCCCTTCCCCTGGCTGCCTCCACCTTGCCTTCATGCGATATTTTTTTCATGATACTGAAGCTTGGGGACTATGCTAACCTATGCCGGCCAGGACAGGCCAAAGTCTCAGGCAGGGCAGGTACTCAGGCTATGTATTTCCAGTGGTGGCCAAAGCCCGTTTTCCTAATTCCCCATGCGCCTCCAGCAGGTGTTAGGGTGATGTCCCTATTACCTCAGGAATTCAAAAAGGCACCATGCCAAGGCAGAGGGCTTGATCTTTCTGTATCCTCCTAAACAAGGTTGCCTTGAAAGGTTATCATTTAACCCACACACTGATTGCAAATAATTTTATATAAGATCAGTAGTGAACAAGCAGGAAAAAATGCTGTGAGAGATGGCAAGAGGTGATGGTTTATGCACTGCAACATTGTACACCTCCTTCATATACATATATATCAGCCTGAATGCATTGTATCTACTGAATGCTTTATGGGGTGAGGAATGCACAGGCTAAAGGTTGAAAGGAAAATTTAATATCATGTTTAAACAGAGATAATTCCTGATACGCTGGATGGGTCAGCACCAGAGCAGGAGTGAGTGTGACTCAGAGGTGTGAGGAAGGG
>VYZV01023246.1:10033-43381 GCA_013401275.1 Pandion haliaetus | reverse complement strand
GGGGGGGAGGGCTTTGAGGGCCAGAGGGCAGGTGGAGCAGGCCCTTGGAAATCTCTGTGGGCTGGAAGGAAGGAGCTGAGGGGTAGGTGATTGCCAGCAGCCATGGCAGTGGGTGATGAGAAGTTACCTCCTGTCCACAGTTGATGGAAGCTCTCATGAGCTCCTGAAATTCAGGGAAATTACTTTGGGAGCAAAGCAAAAATGAAGTGTGGGAGGTATGCTGGTCCCGGGGAAGGAGCCTTGGGAAAAAAATCCCCCAAACAAAGGGTGTTGTAGGCCGATTGCATCAAAATAATGTATCAGTGGAGGTGCCACATGGTGGGAGGTGCAAGACAGGGACAAGAGAAGCAGAGCCATGCCATGCCTACAGCCCCACGGTGTGCCATTCCCCCTCAAGCAGTGGGATGGCATTGCTGCTGCTCGCTGCCTCGCCAACATTTTGCAGCATCTGTGTGTCGGGGACGGGAAGGTGGTCCTCTTCCAAGGTTGGACAGCTGCGAACCGTTGTGTCCCAGGCACAGTCTGGGTGCTGTTGTGGTAAGACAGGAATAAAAAGGAAGTCCATAGAGAGCCCAGACTTTGAAATGCACTTACATACCCTGTGGGGTCAGAGCCTGAGCTCGAAATAAGAATTTTGGTAAAGCTGACCTAGAGATGGGATTCTGTCAGCAGGCCAGAGGCAAGAAGTTGATTTATAAAAAAAGGCAACACAAAGCTTGTGGTCCCAAATACTGCTAAAGATGATGACTTACCCAGCTCATCCGCTCAAGGCTTCCCTAAGAGGCAGCTGGGAGGTCACCCACACAGCAGCCGGCCCCAGGGGATATCTACACTGGTGTCAACCAACGGGAGAGATGGATGCAGGCGGACTGATGAAGGAAAATGCCCTTATGGAAGAGAAGGGATCTGGAAGGAAACTGGGCAAGCATCCCTCTAAAGCTCACATGGCTTGGTCCGTCTATGGCACAGAAAGGAGCGTGCATGGGGAAATGATGCTGAGGGGGAGTCTGCTGCTGCCAGCGGCCTGGGAAATGCAGCTCGTCCGAGTGCTGGGAGGACCTGGACTGCTCAGCAACGGCCAGGAGTGAGCCGTGAGGCCACTTTTTGTGGACAGTGCTTCAGCGTGCAATGTAAATTGGTGAATATCTAACAATCACTCTGAATCCTGGCAAGAAGACAGGACATGGGATCTGAAGGAATGAGCGCCCGTTGGCTGCTGAAGAGAAGACATGTCAGGGATCTGTTTACTTGAGTAGGTCCTTTCTGTCTCCTGTGAGGTTATTAGCTGTGATCCACTCCTGAAGCACAGTAGATGCAATTTTATTGCAATTTGCAAGTAATTAATGCCCATTGCTCACTGGTTTATGCAACTAGGTGCACATATTTGTTTTAATATACCTCAGATGAAGTATGATAGGGAAGAATAGTCCTTACATCAATATTCACCAAATTTCATCGGAGTACTTGTACTCCTATCCTGATTTCTTTGGCAGGCACAGAGGAAACACAGGATTTGCCTAGTCTGGGAAAAGGAATCCCATATTACTATCAGGCCAGATACCAATGCTGCTCCAGGCTGCTGCATATTATTATCCAAATATAAGTTTTCTCCTTCAGCACTTGTGCCAGCAGTGGTGTTGATGGAGCAGCCTGTGGAAAAGACTGGTTCAGGTCAGCAGAGAGGTTTTGCAAACACGCTGGCAAAGCTATTTTCCCTCCTCATGCACAAAATGACAGCTGAGTCCGGAACTGACTCTTTTTGGTTAAAGCATCGTCTTGTAGCTCCCCAGGAAACTTGCGTATCGGAAGAAAAGGAGCTCCCCATCATTACCCTGGCCCGTGAGTTGACCCCTTACAAGCCTTTCTGTCCTGCTCCATCGGAGCAACATGCAGAGGCGTGTTTCTTCCCTGCTCTTCCATCACTGAGGTATCATTTAATATTAAGACACAGAGGACCAGACACCTCAAAGGCAGCAAGGGAAGATTTAGGGCAGAGCGGCTGTCAGTTGCTTTGGTCTAATTAAATGGCTCCTGCCTCCTTTACTTGGTTCCAGTGCACTGGAGCTTGACTCATTAAGCGTTAGGGAAGCATCCTGGCCACTCACTGTTACTTATGCCTCAGCCCCAAAGTGTGACTGTTTGGCTGAAATAAGCTGTAAAAACCTGTCATTGCCCTCCCACCCCCTGCTTCACGGGCAGCTGGATGTCTCTCCTGGTGGGTTCCCGCATCTGCGACAGCAGCAACAGACCCCGTAGGGCAAGGGACAACCACACGCAGGCAGCTGGACATGGGACTGGATGCTGCTCCTGAGGGGCCGCCATTGCCCTTGGACCCTCTTTGGAGGTGTAGGCACTTCTCCTCTTCTTTGCCTCCTTTTTGGAGGGGGCAACTCGGAGCTGGCTGTAGAAGAGCACTCTGGAGGTGAGGACCAACCCCAGCAGTGGTCCCATGAGGTCCTCTCCATATGACCGCATGCATCTTTGGCAGGGATCCTTCCCCTCTTTGCCTGGAGCCACCCTGCCTCTCCTGGGGCACTTCCAGCCTGCCTTGCTGCTTTCCAAATTTCTAAACATCTGGAAACAGACCCGACCAAGTCAATCACAATGGGTAACTCACCCAACACGCTCAGCCCATTTTTTCATGTCAGTGAAATAAGGAACAGGTCACGGTTTGGGTAAATGTGTCTATTAGCCTCAGTCACTTGAATTATTTTTGATTACGGAGTCTAATTTGTGTCTTGTTAGCAAATTGGCTGGTGTTAGTCGTCAGAGCACATGCCATCTAATTGGCCATTTACATCATATGTTATTCCCTCCCTTCCCTGATTGGATGAATTAAATTTTATTAAACAGCAGCCTTCTTTCTCTCTTGTTTGCAGATGATGTATGAACATTTGTAGCTACTTGGCAATTCTGCTGTGAGACAATAAAAGAGCTTTTCAAAATGCCAGGAGAGGAAATACAGTGTGAATACTCTTGCAAATATTTACTTGTGCTTGTATTTGCAATATTTTTTTGTGTAATGGATTTAATGATGCTATTTATCAAATAATTATGATTGCTCTCTTTAACAAATTCAAATTTAACTAAGTCATTTCCAGAAATATTGTCAAAGTTAAAAGAAAATTCCAATGCACTAAATGCACAAGATAGGGGACACCATTATAAATAATTATAGCTATATGTTAGTGCTTAGATACTACACAAATGTGTGTTTCACAGGCACCTTAGAGGAAAAACAAGCCCAGAGTTACCTCAGATACACTAACAAATTAGCAAATACTAAATCTCCACTTTCTGAATTTGGCAGCACCGAGCTAGGATGCAGTGAACCAGCCTTTTCACTGCAAGCAGAGCTGAGCAAAGATGACCACATTCAAAGGTCTGACGCTTCAAGAGAGAGCTGTGATAGAAACTGTATATTAGAAACCTGAGACGGTTTTAGGGTTTGGGGATGGTTTCACAAACAGGGCTGCCTCATCCCTGCAGCCTTCCAGCCCTGCCCTGCGGCCCTGGCCCCAAAGCCACCCCTCTCTGCCTCTTGGGGAAAGAGGAAAGGGGACTTGGCAGCAACAGGGACATCTAAGGGTCCCTCAGGCTTAACGCATCAGCTGACCAACTCTGGCCATGGAGCTGTGGCTGATGTTCTGTCCAGACCAAGGAAGCGGGTGTGGAGACACTATCCTTCCCTCTCTCTTTTCTGCTGTGCACTATACCTGTGAGGCTTCCAGCATCCACAGAGGTGAGTTCTTGCTACCTGATATATCTTTGTTGGAAAACAAGAACTACAAGAAAATGTCGAATTTCAGAGGTATTCAAGAAAACATGGATGAGCATGGTAAGGCCTTCCCGAGATGGGCAGCAGCTATGCTTTTCATGCTCTTCTTTGAAGGATCTTCAAGGATGTGTTCCTGAAATACTGAAGACGAGGTCAGTCTCCAAGCCCAGTCCCTTTCCCTGGAAGCTGAGGGCTGGACGTCTTGCAGTGGCAATGACTTGAAAGGCTCCATCCCTATGTCTATTAAGTCACTAAGCTGAAAGTGCTGGGCTGCAAAAGTCCCTCAGAATGTATGGGATCTAGGCTATGTCTAAGAAAAAGCAGCAATGAGGACACATTCTTAGCCTAGTCTGAAGGGATGCCTACTGAGCATCAGCGTACGAGACCATCTCCAAAACACCCGAGTTTCACTGAAATCAAACACTCTTTCCTCATCTGATTAAAATGGAGGTACTGCCTTTTTTCACATTGCTATTTTGGCTCATACCTTGTTTGAATATGCAACACCAACACCTATTTCCAAGAAATGCAGTAAATGTGGATTTTTGGAGAGCCAAATTCCTCTTTACTAGTTCTGAAGCACCCAAATCTTCGAAGCAAGAAATATTTCCTCCAGCTGTCCATGCATGAAGTTGATTTATGACTAGTTTTCTGTTCAAACCACTGTAATTTTGTGAAATGATAGCAGTATTGATTCAAGCAAGAGTTTCACTTTGCTGAAACTACCAGGGCAGAGGGACTAAATGGAGCCTTGGAGTGAATAATATAGCTTTCCACTTTATCAATTTCATCTGTTTTGCTCCCCACCTTCACTTAACAACCTACATCTCTTCTTTCCTTCCTCCTTTTCCCTTTAAGGCACTGGGCTTTTGCTGTGGTTCACAGCTATAAATGATGGAGTGTATTTTCTTAACTGGAAACTCTGAGCAGCATCAAAATACAATCTGAGCAATGAATAGACTGCTCAACATCTCCGAGTGGTTTGTGTTGCTGTGTGGGAAGCTGAATTCTGGCTATGAATGATACTGAATTATGGAGGTGAAAGATGATTTTTTTTTTTTTCATGGAAGAAAATATTTCTGGTTTAGTTTTTCTTAAAATAACAATTGAGCAAAAATATTTGCTTAGAAGAACTAGGAAGTTCCTTAATCTGGGCTAGATTCTGCTCTCAGTTACATTGATACGAATGAAGATAAACTTTACTGAAGACAATGAAAATACCTTGGCATAAAAGTGGTCTGAAGACCAGTTCCACAAACAGACAAATCCTCACTTATGTAGGAGAGAAACACAGGGGAGTTGGATGACGTTTCTGGACCGGTAACCTCAACAATGTCTTATTTTAGAGAGTAAGTAAAAATTGCAGATGAATTCCATGCACATTCCATCCATACACACTGCGTGCAGGGGAAAGAAGCAGAAAATACAAATGCTTCAGTGGCACTATTAATTCAACCATAGGCACAGCATGTATGTCAGCATAAATCTTCAGTAGCCTGGCCAGCTACTGAAACTGTTGCTTCTGCATTTGCTTTCTCTGTATTTACTTACTAAAAGAAAGAAATTTCAGAAAACCAGAGGCCTATAAAGGTGTTAGGAACAAATGCCACTCAGAAAAATTAAGAAAAAGCTAAATATGACATTTTTCTGAGCATACATACAACATAGATTTATTTTTGCAAATGGACCATCTGAGGCTCTGTAAGCAAATTAGATGTTTGAAGATTTTGAGGCAAGTGTTCAGGGAAAAAAATGGCAGATTTTAACACCATAAAATAATAATTTGGATTCTATCACAGGAAACGCGGTTTAAGGTAAAGCTGAGACATGCTGAATTTCTCCAAAATGCTGCACATAGCAGTGGGGCTCCAGCATGGGGACACCACCAGTCAGTACACAGGGTCAGGTTTGAAGGTGGAGGTGGGTTGCTGCCTCTGTGCTGGTGCTAAATAACTCCATGGTGGCCATGAATCCCCACTGCCTGCAGCCTGGTCACAGGGAGAGGGAAAGGAAGGTAATCGCTCAGCAGCCCCTGACACAGAGAAAAAAACCCACATCATGATGCAGACGGGAGAAGGCTCCTGCTTGAGAGCCAAGCCAAGCATGAAATTAATATTTCCTTACAGTAAAAAAAAAAAAAAAGAAAAAAGAAAGCCTGTAACATGGCAATAAATGTAAACTTGGGGTGGGAACAGGCTTTGAATCTCCTTGCAAGAAGGGGAACGCTTTGGCTGGTTCATGTCTCTCCCTGTTAAGCATCACAGCACCAAAGAGGTCTAGGACAAGCCGCACGGTTAGATCCTGATACCCAGCCTGCTGCCCAGGTGAAACTCCTGTAGATCTTGTATTTTCAGCCCGCTTGGGAAAAATCTCACCCACAAGGTATAGGCAGGGCCCGTGCAAGTCTTCAAACCCCCAGGAATGGATTTTCTCCTTCTCCCTCAGCTCTCAGAACCACTTGCCGGGCCACCAGCTGCCAAAAAACACTGCAAAAAGCTGGTGTGGCTTCAGAAGGGCTTTCCTGCAGACAAAAGGGCAGCAGTGTTGTGCAGGGTTGTGCATCGACGGGCATTTTTACTTCTATGGTTGGGTTTCATGAAGTAATTTGTATTTCTCCATGCCTCTGTTTCATTTAAGGAACTGCTCTAAAACATCTCGTGTTTGGAACCATCAGCGCTGGGACTGACCAAAACTGGGGTGTGAAACTAAAGCCCAGGCAACCTGAGGTATGGGATTTAATAAAAACTGCATCCTGATTAAAAATGGTATCCTCCCGTTTTCCCAAATGAAAATTTCTCTGGAATTTTTTTTTTTTTTT
Organism: Pandion haliaetus; assembly: GCA_013401275.1. Lineage (NCBI taxonomy): Eukaryota > Metazoa > Chordata > Aves > Accipitriformes > Pandionidae > Pandion > Pandion haliaetus. The sequence continues at coordinate 36,785 of VYZV01023246.1, read as the reverse complement.
ATTCTTTCTTTTTTTTTCTGGGAACTGCATCTCAGCACTGCCTTACCCTTCCCTCCTATCTGTGGTTTCCTGGGGAGGAGCTCTGCATCCCCCAAGCCCAGTGCAATGTGGCCAGTGCATTTCTCCTGGCCGGCTTATCACAGAAGCAGAGATCCCCACAGCATCACTGATGGTCCCCAGGGGAGGCAAACGCTTGCTGTCACCACCAGGTAGCTGAAGCGAAGCAAGCGGGGATGGGCAAACACCCTGGGTGGCAAACAGAAGCACAGCCTCCCCCAGTGGGGAAGAGCCGCATCCACCCAGGACGGGCATGTTTTGGAGGGTGCTGGTGCAGGCAGTGGGCAGGTAAATACGCAATGTGTCATGCACTTACTGCCTTTACCCCGCCTGAAAGGTGTGGGATGAAGGAGGGAGACATGGCCATTCTGCGATGGAAACAAATGACCCAGCTTTGCCCATTTGGGGCACAACACACAAGGGAAGAGCAAAATTATGGAAAATGTGGCACACTTTTCAGCACAAGGAAAAAAAGCTAAATAAACTCCTATGGCTTTTTTGGTTTTGAAAAGCTTGTGTTTGGGAAATTGGCTTGAAAGTAGGCTTTACCTGTCTCTGTTCTCCTGCCTCTGCCGGGCTGAGCCACCACTGGTTCATGAGGTCTGACGTACAGCAATGCTACTGCTCAGTGCATTGCCTTTTTGCTTTTTTCCTGCCATCTGTCCAACTTTTTTGTCACTCAGACATACCAAGGCACAGTTCTGCTTTGAAGACCCACAATCTTCTCCTAAGTCATCAAGCTGCTCATCCTCTCAGTTAGGAACCTGACATACCTGTTTAAAAAGGCAAAATAATTCCCTTTTTTCCCTACAACTTCTATTTCAGAGACAGCCTGGCCAGTGCAGCAGGAGCTAGACTCTGGCCGCTCTGCAGTATCTACTTTTCCCAAAAAAATGCCATGCTGGAAAGGGTCTGACAAGAGGAAGCAGCTGGGGTGAGGAGCTCCTTAGTGCGCTTGGGATGCCACCACGCTTTGGTCCCTTTCCCTGGCAGGCTGCCACCCCCCTCCTGTCCTCGGTGCACCCACGGGCCTTTAAATTCCATGAAAGCTCTTTGTTTTTGGAGAAAATAATAATTAGGAAGAAAAAAAAGAAAAAGCGGAGGAAAATTCCTCCTTGATTGCTGAGGCACTGATGGCAGGACCCCTCCTCCCCAGCGGGTTTCTTTCCCTGCCGAAGCACTTAATCAGGCCAGCCCTGCCGCCTCCAGCAGCCGCCCCCCCTGCAGTAGCGGGTGCCCACCGAGGCGGCCTCGTGAAATCTCCTCATCACCGGCAAATGGCCCTGATGATGGCACAGCAGGTGCCGAGCGAGGCTGGCTCTCAGCGAGAGCGTAGAGGAGCTTCGCTGGCGGTGCTGGAGCTTCCCATCTCTCACCAGCAATGCTGGCAGGGGGAGGCTCCTCCACCGCCATCCCCGGGCAGCTTCCTCGGCCTCTGGCCGCTGGCTGCTGATGCTGAGGATGCTCATGAGGATGCTCAGCTCCCAGCCCGGGCGCTGGTGGTGACAGCACAGCTCAGCACTCCCTGGTTTTGAGTGGGAGGGCTCGTAGCTCCTCGGGCAGTGAGGGAACACCGGGATTTCAGAGGGAAGGAGGCATCAAGGGGCCACTTGTGACACAAACTGACCCGACTGACCATTTTCCTGGTGTTGCGCCTCCTGTTTGCTTACAGCCACGTGGCTGGAAGCCACTCACTGCTCGTCCTCTGGGACGTTGTGCTTTCACTTATGGTGGCCATATGGGGCCCCATTCCCAATCTGAGTCTATCTTTATGAATGACAGTAGAAAGCGCAATTTTGGCACAATGCTAGTTCTTTCCCCTTGGCTTCCATAGCACGAATACTGGTGCTTTCCCATGACCCGCAGATCTCTGCCCTGGGCATTACCAGGGTTACGTGCTGCCCTCCCAACTTTACTTGAGGTGACGTGATTACAGTCCCTGCCTCCTCTGGATAAATGTCTTCAGTTGCTCAGCAACCTCCACACCAGGATTAAATTAACTTTGATTACAATTACAGACAGCACGAATCAGCCCGCACCATCAAGAGAAAGAAGAGCATGGGCTGTTTTTTTCTGGAGGATTTTCTTCCCGAAGCACCACTCTCAAGGGGAATCGCATCTCCCCGCTTTGCTTTGTGCTGAGCGCGGATGCATCCTGACTCTTTAAATGCACAGTGGGATTGAGCACAAAAGAATTGATTTACATGCCTGAAAATGTTGCCCTGCATGGGGAAGGAAAGCAGAGAGGAGGCCCAAGTGCTGAAGGCAGCTTTGCTTTTATGCCAGGGTCCCAAGACTTCCCCTGGTGAAACCAATAGGCTTAAATACAGCTACTCGGCACCCCCATAGGGTCTTTTCTGTCACCTCCTCCAGGTCCTCAAATTAATATATGGGAATGTGCAGTTATTATATATAGTTCCACAGCTCCCTGGAACAGGCTTCCTGGCTCCAAGAACCCCCTGGGCGATGAGGGCTTGCAGATGACCAGCCCTGCAGGGATCAGACCTACAGGGCACAAAGCAGGAGGGTTAAACGCCTCTATCTGCTGCCCGTGGTCTTCTCTGCCCACTCCTGGAGCAGACCTGCTGGGCTGGCAGATGCTTTTGTGGTGCCCAGCATCTCACCATGTGGGCTGCAGCGGGCTATGCCTGGATGGGCAGGAGAGCCTTTGCCCAGGGTCTAGAAAACTTAGGGTTACCTGAAGCACTGCCCATTTGCTCCTGGCCTCAGGGGGGTCAGGCTGCTCTGCTCCCTGCTCTTGCACCTCTTTGTTTCACCAGCCAAACCGGAGCCTCTCTTTCCCTGGTTTTCCCACTTCCCTGGCTCGTCGCACAGGAGAGCCGAGTGCTGCTGGCCACCACCAGCCTGCAGGAGACCCGCCAGCATCATGCTGAAGCCCCTACTGAGCTGTGTTTCTTTGGATAAGAACCTCCCTCAGGTAGATGGAAAGGAAAATGGTACAGAGTGGTGTATCAGTGTGGGAACTGGGACTGGCAGTACCAGCGAGAGGCATATAAAGCCTGGGTGTAGTTAAAATTGAAGTTTGCTTTCTAAATGCCTTAGTAGAGGGGCAGTGTTTCTTCTCTCCCTGGGCAAGGAGGAAGAGGAGGAGGAGGAGGAGAGGGCAGGGCAGGGCAGGAGCTTTTGCTCCTCTCTGCATTCCCCTGGCCAGGAGAATTTTGCCAACTCAGTAGGTAAGGGCATCGTCTGCTGCAGGAATTGACCAGCAGCAAATGACTGCTCCCAAGTGGGAGTGGGGAAGGAAGTGTGGAGGCTCATTACATTTAATGTAATTACTCTGGACTTACAGCAGTGTATGCGACAAAGGAATTTGGCCTTCTCCCTCCCCCTCCTCGCCCTTAATCTTCAATGATATAAGGGTCTGGTCATACCAGCCCGTGATCCAAAGCAGCTCTCTGCAGTTTCTCCTTAAACAGAGACACTCCTGGCCTTGCACAGGCAGAGGTAACGTGGCAGAAAAAATTATAAATAAGCCTAAAATTTGGCCGAGGCTGCTGCTGTGCAGAGGTCTGACACAGGCAACTCCTGCCCTGGCGTCCCCCGCCAGGCAAGTCCCCATGCTGGCGGAGCTGCTGCCTTCCCAGCTCTGCCAAGGAAGAGTCGGAGCTGCTCCTTGGCCATCTGCCCACCACCTGCACGGGAGGCACGGCCTCAGAGGCCAGCAAAGGGTTCCCTTTGCCCGAGACCCACCACTGTGCCTGCACCACCTGCAAAACAGATAGCTGGAGGAACTTTGTCCAGGATGTCCCAGAGAAGGGTGGGATATGGGGGCTTTGATCCACCCACTCCTCCTTCGCCAGGTCTTGGTTTTGCCTCCCTTGCTTACTGCTGTGGGAGACGGAGGTGGTTAAGAAGCTGTGGCAGTGCTGTTCTGCTCGCCTGGGCATGCAACTCTCCTCAGTACCCTGCGCACCAGGGTTGCACCGCTGTCCTGGCACTGACGTTCTGGGTGCCGGGTACTGACCTTCATCCTGGGGCTCCCAAGGCTTGTCCATGCAAGCCAGGCTGGTGGCACCTCCTGCCGGACACCTTCATGGGTTACGCAGGCAGGTCCCTGGGCTGTGGCAGTGGGCGGCCACTTGCACCCTGGGAAAGCGTGTGGTCATCGTCCATCACTGCTCACAGCTGTCTTCCAGTACCTGTTTTCTCTCTCTCATGATGTTTCCTGACACTTTCACCTGCATCTTCTTTGTGCGCACCCAGGGGAAAGTGTCTTTGACTCACATTCCCGTTTCACTGTGACGCATTTCAGTCCTGCTGCAGCCTGCTCTGTCCGCTTGCCTGACCGCAGCGCATCAGATACGCCAGAGATTGCCAGGATTTGTATTTCCTAACCGTATTTCTTATGAGAGGAGCCTTTGCATAGTCCGCCTCTCACACACGTCGTCAAATAGATCACTTTGGTCTTGTGATCATCAAGAAGTTGCAGGTCCATGCTCACCTTTTCCTGAGGTCAGGTTGGACTTTCAAACAGCTTAAATTTGGCTTTTTTCTGTCCCTTGCTGTACACTTTGCAAACATCTCACACCCCTATTTGTTCCAGCAGGAAATATTCTCTCTGGCTGATCTGTCTCCAGGAGTGCAAGGTTTATCTGTTTCATGCTGCCAGCTCTATGTTTGCTCACGCCTGAGCAGCCTGATTTACACAAATTCCCCACGTGTGTACACTGCTCCTCGTTTTCTGATGATGGAGGTAGCACAGGACACTTGGTCCTTGCAGTCTGGCTATGGACAATTTGCCACCTTTCAAGCCAGCCTGCACCCAACCCTACCCAGCGCTTGGCAGGAGTGCCTGGAGCCTCCCGCCATAGAGGCCAAGGCACACAGCAAGGGCGATAGGGTCAATCTTGTCTTCCATTGAACTATCTGTGTTGTACCCTGTGTGTCCCACTTGCTTGGGAGACAGTTCCTGCTCCGCATCCTCGTGGAGCCACCATTGCTGTGTTTTGCAGACAGGCAGTGTAGTCAGCCATGGCTCCTTCCTGGTGCTTCCTCCTGGCTGGTGATCAGGCTGTGCTGGCACCTAGCAATGCCCTGTGGTAACCACCCATCTCCTCCCTGCACCTCTCAGGGCTCTGCTGCAGAAAGCCCCATGCTGTGGTCTCTGTGCCAGTGATGCCCAGAGTCTCTCGTCCATCGTGGCACACGTCAGCGCTAGCAGCTCCAACTGCCCCCAGCATGTCAGGGCTTAGCCATACGTATCGTCTTCTTGACACTTCCAAGTGCGGAAAGTGGATTTCTTTTTTTCATGCTACTGGTCACCGAAGTCAACCGGCTGCGTGCTACAAAAAGAGAAGTTGAGCTATTGCTTGCAAAGGCATCTCCGTTTCAGGGGCTCTTGTCATTGTCCCTCAAGTCATTGCTTCAGCAGCGGTGATGGAGGCCTCCAAAATGGGATGCCCAGGTGTTCTCACTGCCCCTTCCCTCATCTTGACAGCTGTAGAAACACCGTTCCCAGCCATGCGATCCACACGTGTCAGCCTACAGCCTCCGGCAAGTGTACTGCTTGTCCTCTGTTTCCCTTTCAGGAGCGAGTGTCCACGGCATCCATTTCTCCTGTGCAGATAAACCCAACTTTCAGAATATGAAGGACTTTAGGTCCATTTAAATACTTATTTGCTAACACAAAAGCAAGTGCCCCCATAATTTAATATTCTTCTGGAAGTAATTGGATAGAAGTCCTTTGTTTCTTTTCTTCTTGTCAGCTTGCATTTGTTTAATTTGGCTGTCGTGACACAAAGTGACAGATCCCATGCTCCATTTTTACAGATAGCAAAACTCTGGGATTCTTCTTTCTGCATTGTTAGAAATTTATGTATTCTCCCCATTCACTTGTACATCACTGTTGTGTCAGATTACTGACCCCCTTAAGAATAAATGCATTTTAATACAGCTGACCCAGAAACCTCCCAGAGGGGAGATAAAGCGTAGCTCCGAGAACCAGCTGAATTTGCTGTAGCTTAGAGAGGAATCAGAGAAGGGTCCGAAGCGGGCAATGGCTCAGTGCCACGGCTATTTCCTATTAACAAGCCTCCCGCCACATCCCCACTTCCTGCTGCTCACAGCAGTATGGTCCCAGGAACGCGTCCGCTCCTCTGGGTGGGAGGGGGATGCTCGCACAGAGTTTTCTGCAACGCTTTCCCAGAGATACAGGTGCAAGGGAGGCTCAGGCTTTATCCCCGTGCAGAGCAGGCAACAGGGCTGTCGCAGAGACCAGGGATCCTGGCGTGAGGCACAGCAGGCACTGAGGGCAGCAAAATTCAAGGACGGGTATTACTCAAGCTGAAAGCCTGCAAGGGCAAGAAGGCAGGGGATAAAGCTGTCTGCAGGGGTTGGGGAGGCACACTGCAAATAATGCCTCGTACTATGTTCCCCTGGCTGGCAATGTTCCTGGTACTTCTCTTTAAAGAGTATTTTTCAGAAGAAAGGAGAAACAGCAGGAAATTGCGGATTCAACCTTGTATGGAAATGTGAAGCTGCAGAATGCAGGAGAAAAAATATCATCTGTCTCTTCTAGAAGTCTTTAGACATTTTCTCAGATTTCATACAGTGAATCTTGCTCCCTGTCCATTTTCGCAAGTTGTTTTAGAATGATTTCTGTAAAATGCATTCAAAGCCTGAATGACTTGCTCAGTTCTGAGGACCACAGGCCAGTCGCACTTCTCTTGTTTGGAGGTTTCCGAGCTGTGTGTTTGGGTCCCTGTGGGGGTCTTCAGTTCAAAGGAAATGTCTTCAGATTATAGCTGTGGCAAATTGTTGGGGGGAAATTTATGTCACATTGGATGACTCCAGTTTCCCACCATGTTGTTCTAACACCTTCCCCAAGCACCACAGGCCTTAGGTGCTTAACCTCTGTGCTATAACATAACAGTGACCAAATAAAGACCTTTTCAGGCAAAAACCTCTCTGTTTACAAACTGCATGTTGAATGTTATCCTCGAGCAGTTTATAATGGCCGCATCATTATTAGCCCTAAAAGGCTAGTCCTGCAGTGGCCCTGGCAATGACCTTGCCCCATGGGAACAGTAGATTGGGGTGGATGCTGCCACTTGGGAGCCTGCCCACGCGTTCCATTTGCCACCGCGGCCAGCCTGGCTGAGGCCACCGGGAAGGTCCTTCACCCCAGCAATATGCTTTACACCCGCCCTTGAAGGGACCAAACCCTCCATGGTGCCTTCCCCGTTTCCCGCACATGTGGAGGTAAGGTTCCCTCTCCCACCTACCAGCCCAGACCCTGCGGTCATGAGCTGAAACTGGCCTCTGCTCTCACTGCTGGAGCAAGAAGCTGTGGGCGCAGCAGGCGGTTTCACATGAGCTGGTGAAGGTGTGAGGGGACCGGTGCTTCCACACGTACCAGGACCCAGCACACCTCGTTCAACCTATTAACCCAGTAAGGGATGAGCCTTTCTGCTGTTTTATTACTGGTGATCAGTGGTGTGGGGATGAATCAGAAAGTGGCTAAATTCATTTGCTTGATCTTCCAGGGTAGCAAAGGCTGGGTAGGTTCTTCTAATCTGTGTTTCCCTTCCCTGAGGGGGTGTGAAAGCCAAGAGGAGAAAATAGCTGAGGTTTCAGAACTCAGGTTGATTTTGCAGCATGGGCAAAAAAAGAAAGTAAGCTTCTCCTCTTGTTTGGAGCTGAAGAACATTTGCTCTGGAAGCCCTTGAAAGAAAATAAACATGGTGCAATATGGTGGTGTTTGTACAATCAGTTTTCTGTTAAAAACTTCACTTTAAATGGTAATGGAGATCTGGAGAGTTTGATCATGCATGTGAATTTAAGGACTATGCAGTAACCAGGGTAATATTTCCACAAATTAGGCTACAGAGAAAGATGCATTTCTGAGGGCCGCTTTCCTCTCTGATAGAAACAGGCTCGCACACATGCATATATATACACATATATACTAGAGTTTATTTAGATCTAAGGCCCATTAAACAACCTGGCTTTAAGACTCATGATGAGATTAATTGGGCATGGTAATTATATGTGCTTGAAAATTACTTAGCAATTATGCTTGAAGTTACCAAGAATTTCTATGATGAATTACCTTAGGATTTTAATTCTGAAAGAGGTAAGGACAAGGTTAACAGAGGTCTAGTTTGAAGACAGTTGAGCACCAGATAATTATCCCGTGCTGCTGTATATTTACAGCATGTACTGCTGCCATGATTCTTCAGACCTGTTGCAATGTAATTATTTCTGTTTTCCTTAATATGAAATTAATTCTGCACCATGGCTTGGGATTCCCTGCTCAAATCTGTGGATATTTTTTTGGTGGTGGTCCAGACAGGGGACCTGACAGTCTCTCAGGTCACCGCAGGTGGCTTATCCCACTCTCCTTTCCTCATGCACCAAGATGTGGATTAAGATGCCAGATGCTGGGTACCTATTTGGGGAATTTTAATGGAAAAGGATTTAAAAATTTCTGTTTTCAGAAACCGAAGCATTTAAGTTCTTAAAAAATGCAGTGTAAGGGGCCGCTGTTTGCCTGTGTCAGCTGAACTAAGGAGAAGATGGAGGGCTGGCATATAGAAACACACTTTTTTCATCCACAAACATCCACTCTATGCATTAAAACCAAAGAGGCCATAACGTTCCTTTGCTGGCCTCAGCCCCCCCAGGGCATACGAGGCTGTGGTGCTGGTGGGAGTTGGATGGAGCAGGGGTCTCAGCCCTACGGGGGACCATGGGGGACAGTTTCAGCAGCCAGGCTTGGTGCGCTGGGTCTGCAGCGGCCGTGCGGGTGTCCCTGGGCATGGCATCGGTCTCCCGATGCTCAGGCAGGACTGGCACCCTCCTTACAGCAAACGACAGGCAGAGCCCGGCTCATCCTTGGCAACATTGCCTGGTCTTCAATGGAGTTGCACAAGAGAGGAGTTTCATCTCCAGTGCCCAGGCAGCGGGAGCAGGGAGAGGTGGGGCTGAATAAAATCTCTGCAGCACTTAGGTTCCCAAGTAAATATCTAATTAGAGAAATGTTTGACTTCAATAATAAATGAGCAGAATATCAGGAGACATGAGTACTGGCAAAGTACATCTAGGGCAAAGTCTTTACAATGGGGGCATTTTTTGGCCTGCCCTCCTATTTAAGATCCTCACATAAGTGGAAAAACCATGTGTGCAGCTGCTAAGGGTAGGGCATGACTTTCCTCGCTCTTGCTCAAACAATTTGGAGGCACCCATCGGCAAACCCACCCTCATCAATTCTGCATCTTCCTGAAAATGTACTTTTAAGCACCTTAATTGCATTTCAGAGATAACCCTGCAGGCAAAGTGACAGGAAGAGAAACCATATGGAGCAGTTTGGCGGTCGGGCTCTTTGTTTTAAATCAATCAAACATCTGCGGCTAATGTAGCTTTGGGCTGCTCCTCAGGAAACATTAGCCCTATTAGTCTGGGCTGGCAGGAACACAAAATAATATATTTATGGACAAAGCACATGTGCATTACTGCTGGAGAGTGAGCGGAGGAGGAGGAGGAGGAAGAGAAGATCTGTGGTCAGCACTTTGCCTTCTCGGGAGGTCAGCTCCAACATGCAAAGAGCAGGAACATGGGGTACTGTCTCCTGGCCCCAGCCCCACGCCACCCACCCCCCTGCCCGGGTGCGGCCTCAAGACCTGCTGCCCCAAGCCCAGGGGAGAAAGACCACCAAAAAGAAGCTGGGTGGCTTCCCACCTTAAAAGAAATGAGGTGGGACAGTGCAGTGAGATGTCTTTCAGCCTCCAGGGGCAGCGATGGGGGAGGATCGCTGAGCGGTGGGGCCGGCTGTGGGGCCCCACAACACCACATCCCCGTGGGGCTGATGTACCGCAGCAAGCACAGCACCGGGATCGCACTCGTCGCTTACAGGCGGAGGCAAGGACAGTGCGCACAAGGAAACAGGTGTTACGGGGCTGAAACCACCGTTTCACACCAAGAGCTACGAAAGCCAGACTTGGGCTGGTTCCCCATATAGTGTTCCCTTTTAAATCTAGACAGCCTCTAGGCAGTTCACCCCATTTACCTCCCATGTGGTGTCTCGATGTGCGCTCATGTAACAGCAGCAGTCCCAAGGAGGAGGTGGGAGAAGGAAAGGGTAACAAGGCTTTCTCATTTACGCTGTTATGCAGACAAATATGTGTGCATTTGCATGTGCATCCATAAATGAGAGGCACGAGGACATAGGTCCGCCTGCCAGCACCTCTCTAGTCCATCCACCCATACGCCAGTTCCCTGGGAAAGGAAGAACCATGACTGAGATCAGGAAGAGCAAGAGCTTTGGGGCTGCTTTGCAGCTGGCCACTGCCCCTGTGCGGGAAGGAATTTGCACTAGGGAAACCTTAAAATGTGTGAAAATACTGTACATAATCTTAATTAATCCCTGAACCACAGTTTTAGGCTTCCTTGTTTCTATTCCCTACAGGGGAAAACTAAAAAGCCTATGACATTCAGGGGGGATAAGGTAGAGCATCCATACTTAAGGAAAAGTACATCATTGGCATGTTTTGATTCTGCCAAAACAAAATGTTGTGAATCCTGAAAACACAAAGAGTTGTTGAATTCAAGAAAAAACCCAAACTAATTCAGAGTTAGGAGTTGTATATTAGGTAGGCTGAGACAAACCTTAACTCTGCCCCTTAGTGACACTGTGAAGTAATCATATAACTATGCCATTTCAACTAAGTTTTCAGTCCAGCACTTGATGACCCTGGTTTCCAAAATATAAACTAGTTAATACTTTTTTTTTTTTTCTGATGCTACCAACACTGGGCAGAGTAAGGGATTTGGGGATGCCTTATCTGACTTCACAAGTTTTTAGACATTTTATTCCATCTTTGCACTTCTTCAGATTATTATGGCAGGGGTTAGGGAGAGGAGGATGGCAGCATGTGCAGTTTGGGTATTCTTTTTTTAGACATGCTTCCATGGATGCATTTAGTATTAGTGCGTACGTATCAGTTTGAGAAGTTACCTCTTTTGCCCAGGTTGAAAATGTCAGTCTGGCACAGTGACTGTGAAATGCAAAGGGAACACTATTACATGCAGGAAATGTAATGACTTAAACCTGGAGAATACCACTTTTGTTTACATTTCTGGTCTTCCGTGAGCATGCTCATTTGTAAGCTCTGCCTTTCTTGCAGGGACACAGAGAAGCTAAGCTGGTTTTGTAAAGCAGAGCTGCTGAAGCAGGTAACTCAGCAGGCCCTGCAGACCTTCCTGCTGGCTCTGTGGCTTACGCCCCTCACCTGCCCTACATAGTCCTCCTGCCCACACCCTCTCCCCATACCTCTTGCGCACACAAGCCCCATGCAGGCGTGTGGGTGCCTCCCCACAGCCCACCCTCCTGCTCCTTTCGCAGCCCTTGTGCTTTTCCAATGCACATGTCAGGTCCCAATGTTTTCAGCTGTGCTAAGACTGCTCCTGCCCCAGCAACTATCCCCATTTCTGAGCAGACACGTACTTCCACCTTCCACTTCTCTAAAGGGATGGATGAATTGTGCCAACTCATGACCCCCGTTCTCCCAGGAGGGAGCTCCATCTGTTATGAAATGGGGCAATCTCTGGGACAGCCGTTACTGCCTTTTCCTTTCCCAAAGGCTGACAAAGCTTCAGTGTTCAACGGCAGGAGAGGGACTTACCTACCATCCTTCGAGAGCTCATGAATGCAAGCCTGTGCAAAATACTTTGCCCCTAAGTGAAGGCTGGAGAAACATCTACACATTTCCTCTGGCGCATTCATGAGAAGGCAGAAGACTGCTGCTAAATTTGTCAAAGGACATATCTTCCAAAGTACTTCTAACTCAGGCAAATTATCCAATTTATTTGCAAATTATTTGAAAATCCATCCTCTACTCTAAAGAGTAAGTGCTGTAATTGTGCCAGAGATCTGCTGCATCCGCACCCGTCACTCACCACCTTCTCCAAGCGCAAAGAAACGTCATAATTCTCAGCAGTATCCCCATCATGCAAAGCACACCAATTTGATTTGAATTTTCCAAACATTGCAAGCAAAAAGTTTCCTTGAGTCATCTGGAGCCAAGGGGCTTCAGGAAGAAACCAAGGGATAACTCAGCTGCGAGGACAGGGAAACTGCTACAAATGGAGCTTCCCAGTGCAGTTGAGGGCCTCCTGGGAGGGTGGGAAGAATAAGTGGGAGATGTTTCTGGGAGGGAAAAATGGTCGAAGGGAATTTGCTTTGAAAATAACGTGTACCTCCACCCATAGGCCACATACTATGATGGGGGGAATATAGGAGGCAGCTGAGGTCTTGCAGCAGACCTCCCCCAAGTGTCGGCTGCCCCATGGTCCCCTTGGTGGCTCAGCAGAGCAGGGGCCTGTGTTTTGTGGGTCACAGAGCTGGATGGGGTCCCAGGAAGCACATGGGGTTTGAATTGACTGAATTTCCACAACTTCCGTCAGAAGACATTGCTATCAGGAGTCATTGTAGCCCACGCGGTCAAAGGCAATCATCATATACAACATATATGTAATCATCAGATATAACAAGGGAAAGCTTTTCTTTCTTGACCCATACTTTGTGGGACCTCTTTTTCCAAGGAAAGGGTGTGGGAGCTTCTCATCAGCAATGATAGCAACTCAAAGCAAAGGTGGCAGTCCTTCCCCACGCAACTGAAGGTCTCTCAAGACCCCAAAGAGGTGATACTGCAAAAAAGGATTCAGAGCAGAGTCAGTGTAATTCCAAGTTTAGTTTGTCCTGTTGCCAGCTGCTTGAAAGACTTCAGTGCTGGACCAATGTCTGAAGTGAAGGCCATGGAAAGACAATTGCACAAGGAGAAATTAAGTCCTTTGACATGAATGTTTGTTGCTGTGGGGAGAGGGAGGCTGTTACCCTTTTGAGGAGCGTGCCTCACACTTAAGAGAAATGAGGAACAACGTGGTGACCACATGTACATTTGAAGATGGTCTGATAAAACTCCGATCCATGTTCAGAAGAAGATAGAGGTGTGGGGCAGACCCAGGGGAGGGATGGGACCTCAGGGGAGTTGTCCCACTGCCTTCACACCCCTTTGGACGAGATCCGTGGTGTCCTCCCTCCCAAGGAAAAAGGATGAGCAAGGCCAGTACCAAAGCCAGAGAGCTTTGGCTTGTGGCCTCCAGGCTGGGCCCCATTTGCCTCTTGCCCCTTCATTAGCTGGTCATTGAGGAGGCTGTGCTCCCTCGGGCGGGCTGTGGCAGCCTTTTGCAGAGAGCCAGTGAGGAGCCCTGCCCAGCTCGCGAGGTGGGTCACCAGATAAGGAGCAGCTGATAATGGTTCTTTGCGTCTTCACCCTGACCAGCACTGCCTCTGTGAACTTTGCAAGGCCCATTGTCCGGGAACATAAAAAGTGGTCCTAACCTTCCCTGTAGGTACCAAATCAAACAGCGTTTGTTTCTTTTGCTTTCAGCAGGTTCTGTAATTATTAACCATGCAGAAGAGCTTAGGGTTTACTGCGTGGGTTACTGCAGAGCACCTCCTTTGGGGAAGGTGCTCTGCACAAGCTGGGGGGGGTTGTTTGCTCCTTGGCATTCCTGCAAGATAAGAAAGACATTGAACACTGGAAACCCAATAATCTTCCTTTTTCCCCTTGACCATTATTTTGATTCATAGTACTTTTTGTTTGCCACTTATGAGTAATGAGCTATTTCATCATCACTCCAGATCTATGCAGAAATGATAAGTACACATCATGCAATGCAAAAGACATATAGATTTAACCCCTTTGCCCAACAATGCACTGCTAATAACATGTGCCTTAGAAATAGTGCTGTGATAGTAGAGGGGAGAAGTATTTTTTTTTAAATCTACCTTTGATTAGGGACATACATTTTTGGAGTGACGGCCTGCCAGAAATAGTGTTACACAAGCTCTCATTGTCTGAACCAGCATCCTGGAGTAGCTCATTTTTCTCTCTCAAGGTCATTTTGTTATGCAACTGCACAAGCAAGGCAGGGACTAAAGGGGTAAAAAGACAAAGGAGGTTTTGACACACACCCAGGAGCACAGGGCCTTTAGGACTGTCCATTTAAGTATATATGTTTGAAATATTCCCCACGCTTTCTCTTAATTTGGCCATTTTTTGTACAGCCCCCATGCAGTCTGGGGGCACAGAAGTGCCACCCAGCCCTGCATGCTGGGTGCCTCAGGGTCCCGCTCTCCCTGTGCCAAGCTGGAGCTGTGCAGGAAAGGCACCGTGCAAATACCCGAGCCTCCTTCCCACCCATCCGTAGCGCGGGGCACCTTCTTCGGTCCCACCCTGAGCAGTCATAGCCAGAAACCCCAGTGCCAGGTCAGCCTGGTGGTCCCTCCAGCCCACTCCCCTTTCTCTAGCGATGCCCAGTACAGCAGAGGCTTGGTGCCTTTGGGACCAGTATAAGTTAGGGGCAGTGGCACCCCGGCTGGCAGGCAGCCCTCACTTGTGCCCTCCTGACTCACCCCAAGTGCTGGCAGGAGAATATATGTGCAGGTTAATAGCGGTGCCGAAACAGCGATGGTTTTCCAGAGCCCTCCAGAGCTGACTCATAAGACAGAGCTGAGCCAGGGAGGACAGGGGTATAGAAATCAGGGCCCTGATGAGCGTCTCCATCAATTATCTATTTATTTCGTGCACCATCTTCTCCTTCTGCCTGTTGGCAATGAGGAGAATTCATAAATGACAGTAATAAATGCAAAATGACAGCTAATCTTAATTGACCAAAGCTTCCCTCAAAAGCCTGGTTTGTGCTGGATGTAATACGCTCTAAACGTAAAAATATAAGCCAGGAAATTACACTGGTGGTTTTACGTGCCTTTAATGGGGTGGGTTTTATGCTGCCAAGCAACAAAATCAAGGTGGGATCCAACTGTGAGGGGGATTTTTTTTCCCCCCAAATGGGAACTCTGCAGTTCAGTGGCCTCATGTTGCTTCTCTGTCCCACTGCCTCTGCTTCCCAAACCTGCAAATTTGGGCTCTGAAGTGGCAACACTTGGTAGGGGTTTATTTTCTGCCTAATCTAACCTCATCTTTCTGGGCATCTGCCACCTGCTCGGTGCAGCCACCACGCCGAGACGCAGCCGAGACATGCCCGGGGGAGCCCTGTATTTTGCTGATGATATTTTACCTTGCTGGGTTACTTGTTTCCTCTCCACCTATAATGCACCACAGACTGATTTTTCCAAGAAATCATTTTTCCTCCCAGGAGACGGGTGTTGATAGCAAGGTGCCCCCTTATGTCCCATCAGCTCTAGCACATTTCTTTGTCGAAGCTGGAGCGGGATGCCTGGGGGCTCTTTGGAGCCAGGGGGAAAGGAGGAGGAGGCCAGGCACAGCCCCAGCTATTCCCTTCAGGACAGGCGGGCAGTGCTTGGTTCACCCCTGGCAGGCCTCTCCTCCCATCAGAGGGTATCTGAAAGCTGCAATGTTTTCTAGTGGTCCCCGTGGGAGCCGTGCACCGGGGAACTGGGGCTGCAGTGGCTGCTCCCGCTCCCACCTTGGGCTTGCGGCACCATCTTGCTCCCCAAATTTCTTGGCTGAGTGGGCAGTGCCCAGGATGCTGGGGCTGGGAGATTTGAAGGATGAGGGCCAAAGGAGAGGGGAAGGTGAAGAAGGAAACCTGAAGACAGCAGTGTCCTTGCAGTCCTGCCAGGATGCTCCTGCTTGGGATTTCTTTCCCCCCTCCCCAGCTTGGGTTGGTCCCCTCCCTGCCACCTCCCCCGCCTGCCATGCCAGCTCGGCTGGGCTTGTACTGCGGCACTTTTGTGAGAGCATCCCAGAGACTTCAAAACCTCCTCCTCGTCCTGGCAGAATGACTTGCAGCTTTTCCGAAAACTGGCAGGCAGCCTCAGTGCTTTACCGTGGGAAGAAGGTTAACCCCTTCCCTCCTTTTCTCCTTCTCTCCCCTTCTCCCGGCCCAGCGCATCATCCCACTGGTTTGTCTGGGAACTGGCTGGAAGGGATGACAGAGGAGGAAATAGTTTATTTTTAAGAGCATTTAGCCCTCACAGCTCTGTGGCTCAGGGTGACAGGAACGCAGACTTCCACCGACAGCCTCAGGTTTCAGCCATCTGAGGCCATGAATAAAATCTCGATTTCTGAAAGGGGCAATTGAGGATTTGGGGGACAGTTAGTTGGGGTGTGTGTGAGTGAAACATTTAGAAGTGGAGAGAAAAGATTTATCCTTCAGGCGCTTCAGGGAGGAGCTGGCAGCGGCTCAAAGGGCTCCCAGCCCCAAAGGAATATTTGAAAGTTTCCCTATTTTCTAGCTCTGCGTAAGAGCAACCTGCAGCACTTGTGCAGCAGGGAGCTGGGACTCCTGCTTCCTCTTCCTAGATTTGCCTTGGGCTTGTGGTGTGATCTGCTTCAAGAACACCTGATTTCTTGGTTAATTTTCAAAACCATTACTTTTTTTTTTTCACAGCAAGCTTTGCAGGTACAAAAACCATTGGGGTTCAATGCAGTGCAGCTGCAAACCCAGCTGTCCATGTGGTTCCCTGGTTTGCACCCAGTTAATGTGGGACCCAGGGGTGCTGCCTACATCCCCCTCTGCCACTGGGCTCCTCTACAGCCCCCCACCTCACCAGGACCCCCCTGGCCCCCTGCCACTGCTCGGGTGGGAATAACCACCCTTTGCCCCTGGCAGAGGCTGGAGGGAGGGCCAGGGCATGTGTAGTGGGAGAGGTGAGGGCTGAGGAGGACAAAGACTAAGGGGCTGCCAAAGTGAAGGGCTCCAGCCCAGTAAGCTGGGCTTTAAACTTTTTCCTTTTTTCTTTTGCAGACATGATTCCCATTCCTGTGAAGTCAAGACTTCAGATTATTTGGAGATAAATTTAGAATAGATCTGAAAAGTAATTTAGAGACCTAAAAATAGCCTGTGAGCCTGTCTATCCAACAACTGTAAAACCAGAAGAGAGGAGAAAGGAGAAAAAATGAATGGGGGGGGGAAATAGGAATAAACATTTATTAGAGGGGGCAGCCATGACAGAGAGAAATCTTGAGCACCTCTGTGCCTGATTGCTGGGATCAGGAGCTGGACAGAAAGCTATCTTAACTTGTCCCTTTGAGAAAAGCATTGAGAAAATACGGCCAGCTCTCTTGATATTAAAGTTGAGAGCTGCTATTTCATGTTACAGTGGGTAGCCTCAGGCAGCTGCCCACTACTTCACCCTCCACACCCTGCCCCGGCCGGGGGCATCACCAGTGCCCATAGCCCAGTGGGACGTGATCCCTGATCTTTCTTTCTTTCCCTGATAAAGTCATGGGAAACACCATGTGTCCTGAGTGCTGAACCAGACATGGAGCTGGCAGGAATCAAATAGCAAAGGGGAATTTTTTCGAGAGTTTTGGGAAACTGAGTAAACACAACTCGGCCAGTGATGTGGATTTGGTGTAGCAGGGTTGGACTTGGGGACCGCTGACAGCCCCTGGCATGGTGAGCCAGGTCCAGGATGCCACCAGGAAATCCAGCCAGGAGCAAAAGGAGATGCAAAAGGAGACGGGGATGGAGACAAGTGAGAATGTATAAGCAAGGTGTCCGTGCTGGGGAGAAGCCACCTGCAGCACAGGGCCACAGTCTGTGTTGGAGGCAGGACTGGAGGCAGGACCAGATGCAGCCAGAGCTGAAACAGGTCTCCTGGTCCTCCATGAGAAAACAACCTGGTGGGACCAGGGTACTCGACCCCCATCACAGCACCAGAGCCCCTGGGGGGAGCGTGGCAGCCCCAGGAGGGCATGAGGAGGGGGCGGCGGGGGCTGCAGATGTTTCCTGCCTGCTGAACACGAGCTGCGGAGAGGAGATAAATGTCGGCGCTGCAAGCTAAGCCTCGCCTCATATCGCGCCTTGCTTTTATAACCTCTTCTTTTTAATATCCTGTTGAGACAAACGGCCTGTGCACGTGTGCTAGGGGGACCTGCTGAGCAGCTGAGTGTCTTTAGAGCATCTCAGCCTGAAAGATGCTCAAATGTCCCCTTTGTGGGGGGACATTAGGTGCTCTAAGAAATTCAGTATTGCAGCAAGTGCTGGGCTGCCAAATCGCTCCTGTCTCAACCTTGGCTCTCTCAGGGGCAACAGAGATTCGTGACAGCCACAGGGTCTGAGCTGGGCAACTTGGTTTGGTGGTGACAGACCATGGAGGGCAGGGATTGCAGTGGGACAGGGAGACGATGATACAGGTGCTGAGATGGTCAGTCCAAGGACTGACAGGATGCCACAGACATATCCCATGTGATCTTTTTGAATGCCACACAGGCACTATAATGCCTTTGCGTGAATACAGGCATTGGGTAGGTGAAAGATGGCTTCACATGTGATGACACTGCTGGCCACCATGAGTCTGTGTCCTAAAAACACTCCTGGCTGCTGCAACGTCACCTCTCTTTCTGTATCTCCCATCGAAAGAAGAGGTGATGTTGCTGCAGCCCGAGCTATTTCTCCCCCACTCGGCACAAATCCCTGCTTCCAGAGGGTGTCATTAGATGTCCAGCAGCACACGGGAGTGAGAAGGCAGAGAGCAAGAGCCTCTCCTTTAGTTACACCCATGCCCTCTGATGACTGACACCCGGCACACAGTGGCGTTCCAATTTTCCCCCTTGAACCATGAATCACGCCCTGTTTCTGTAACAGGCATTTTTGGGGCAGACACATCATCCCTCGTGCGGTCTGTCACCACGCTCCCACCCTGATGGGAAGGAGGGCTGTGGGGGAGGGCACGGGTGTGGGCTGGGGTGTCAGCTCTTCTCACGCCATCAGCACCCAGACCTGGAAGGCGGGTGCCCAGCAGTCACGTCCAGGAGCACAACGCCCACGTGGACTTGGCCGCGGCAACGATCCCTTAAACTGTGGGCTGAGCTTTCAGCCTCACAGGTTTGCCCCAGCACTCTTCGGCATCCCGGCCAGCCCCACGCTCCAGCTGTAGTAGGGCCAAATCCTGCTCCCTGCCACGGGCTGGTCACTGTCCTGGTTGGGGCAGCTGAGGTGAGAGAAGCAGTCCCACCTTGCCCCAGCTCCCACGGTCACCATGCCCACCAGTAAGGTGTGGCGGTGAACTGTCCCTTCCCCTCGGCAGCAGCTGCTGCAGCCCCAGTGGGGGACTGGGCTGACTGGGAATGACTGGGGGGGCATTATCGTTTTCAACACCAGGTGCTACTTCGGTGCCTCTCTCAGAAAAAAGCCCCCCTTTTAATTAAACATGCAGCTCAGGCTACTTGTTTCTGTCATTTGGGGACAACCTATTTTTGCAGAGACGGCCAAGCCTTTCGGCTGCCTTGCCCCCCCCGGGTGCTGGCGTCCCAGAGCCCATCTCCACCAGGGCAGTCCCTCCCTTGGGGACAGCGGGGTCTGTCCCCACCAGAGCCGCACAGCCCCCGGCCAGCCCGTCCCCAGTCACTCTGTCCTAACAGTGACATGCAGTGGCAGCACGCTGCAACGGAGGCTGGAGATGATACCCTTGCTCTCGGCCCGAGGTGCCGGTNCTAATGGGTCAATATTATCTCGATAATGAATTTTGCTCGTTTCGTACAGCACTGTTTTCTCCGAGCTCCCTTTTTGTTACACCCATGCAGGCCTACTACAAAATTTTCCGCGGAGATCCGGCTAGGCAGCAGTAGAGCTGCCACCGCTTTTCCTAGGGCACGGCCAGCGATGGGCTCCTGCATCTCCCAGAGAGAGCAGGGTGTATCGAGAGGCGAGGCTGGCACAGGCTGGGGGGTCCCGGCTGCCTCACTCATACCCTGCGCCCCACACAGCCCACACCGTCTCCCCCTCTCTGGGGGTCTCGACACCTGCCCGTGACAGACTCTCTGAAGCAAAGGGAGCTTCTCCCCGAGAGCAGCTCTCCCTCCCAGCGCCCATTCAGCCCTGGCAGAGCGTGCCCGTGGCCGTGCCCCAGCACATACTTCTGCACTGCTTACCTGCTGCTGCTTGCAGATCAAGTAGCTAATGTCTAAGCAGTCCCATTTAAACCCACAATCAAATTACGGGAACAAAATTAGAAGCCAGACTGGAGCCACTTTAAAAGTTGCCCCTTATTTAATAATTCTGTCGCAGTTATTTTTCCTCTTATCACCATTTATTCTCATTCTGGGGCCGGTCTGTAATAACAGAGGAGGTTCATTTGTGCTTCCCCCTCCTCTTTCCAATGTCTAGTCTTTCTGCGTGGGTTTAATTTCTGCCTTGTGAAGAGACATTGGGATAAATAAAACAATGATGTAGTACTACAGAGGTCTGTGTTAATGGGACCACACTGCACCCACCCCTTTCATGACCCTCCCTCTCCCGTACGAAAGGGGTGACTCGAATAGATGAAAATCCTATTTCACCCCTGCCCATACCTATAGGTATCAATCTATTGTGCATGGAAGAAGAAATGGCAGTGCAGCTCCTTCCTTCAAGGCAGCGCCATGCAGAAGCAGGAGCCCGGAGGAGGTGCTGGGGAGGTTTGGGAGCACTGTCTCCGTTCTGGCAGGATCTGCACAGAACCGATGGAGGCAAGGAGGCGAGAGCCTCCCCTTCCCTCCCTGCTCCTGCCGTCCCCCCGTGCGGCCACTAGTGCAGGCTTGGAGATGCCAGGATGGCGGGGACACACAGCCCCAGCTGGGAGCTGGCTTGCACTGAAGGAGCCAGGGGAATCATTTCCCTATTAATTAAATATGTGACTCGATGAGAGGCTGGATTCATTCCCCTGGCTGGATTTTCATCTGTTTCCAGATATCTCCGGGAAAACAATAAATGCAGCTTCTCACTAACCCTTCAGCATTTTAGTAAAAACTATTTTTAGATCCCCTTTAAAAATAAATCTATAGCCATTCTACAATAGACAAACACTGCTGTGTGGTTAGTAGTTGTTGTCCCCCAAACTACTGCTGAAATCTGCTAGTATTTAAAAACATTAAAATAGTTTATGCGACTTTTTGGTGACAACCGCCTCTGTAGCACACCTGAATTCTTGTTTTCTATGAACAAGGCATAAGCCTAACTCACAGTAGGCACTGACTCGGGCATTTGCTGACAAGAACCATGGCAGGAGCCACGTAGCCTGGAAGCTGCTTCAGGGTCAAGCACAAAGTCCCAGCATGGCCTGATCCTCCCTGTGCAGAAGAGAGTCACCCACCGGCACGGGGGCTGATGCACATGAGATCTCCCATGAAGGAAAGCGTGAGGATTTGTGGCCAGGGAGAGGTGTTCCCGACTGGGTGACTTGCTGCATGCCGGCCCTCTTGCAGGGCACGGAGAAGGGCTGAAAGCTGGGCAGGAGCCAGTGCAGGGCTGTGAGCCACCAGCAGGTTATCTCCTCAGCTTGCTCTGCACCTTACCTACACCCACTACTACCCTGCAAAGTTTCTTCACAGAAACAGCCTCATACTCCTGAAGGCTTCAGCTGTGAGCAGGCCAACTGCCACTGGATTGCTTGGACAGAGGTTTAAGATACCCAGGAGGCTCAAAGGTTTCATCCTGCAGCTAAGGGAGCTGGACGCAGGGAATGAAGTTGTGAGCAGGGGGCATGCAGCAAGCAAAGATGACAGCGGCACAGTGCTCAGGCCCTGCAAACTTGGAAACAAGCCAGAGCCAAGGGCTGGATGGGGCTTACCATCCCACTGCTCTCAGGACTCATCATGTGCTGGTCCTTCTCCCCCATGCATGACCCCACTACTGGAGACTTCCTTCCACCCGCACACCCCCGCTAAGCAGAATGCTTGCAGTATGGGTATTTTCCTTAACCCTGTATTTATCAAAGCATCTACTGGGGGCACTCACGAGGCAGAACAGGCCACCGGCACATGGTCAAACACAGGGGCTCGGCGTCCAGCAGGATGAGCTGAGGGAGATCTGCCTCGCTCCTGGCAGGTGCAGAGGAGAACATGAACCTCGGATAAACGTGAGCAATAATCCTCCTTTCGGAGGGGTGCTCTAGCTGGGGGATTTGCATCCACTGAGCTGTTTAGCCTCCATTTTAGGTTTGAGCTCTGAGTGAATGCAAATGGCTTTAAATAAAGGCAAAGCAAAAAGGCTGCTGGGTATCAGGCAAGCATTTAAATATCATGAAGCTACAAAGGAAGCGATAGCCTCACCTTGCTCAACATACAGCTCCAGTCATTTACACATCAAGTAGGTGAATTCAAGAGTGCAGAAATAGACCTGTAAATATATGGAGATTCTGCTTCTGCAGTAGTTCAAAGCACATCTACTTCTCAGTGTACTTTTGGGGTCACACTCCACCTCACAGCTCTCACACAGCTTTCTAAAACAAGCTGTTTCAGCTTGCTAGCTTTCCTCTACAAGTGAAGCATGAAATACAAGCAAACACCTAACTTTTAGTGTTGTCACCACTTTCTTCTTACTGCTAATTACTATTGCAAATCATGTACGTATCCTAGAATGTCTGAATTTCAGTGCAGTACGTTCTTGCCACTTGTGTTTCTTATTTTTAAAATATACGTGACAAGTATTTCCATATTTTACATTTCTACATTCTACTGACCACGTCCAAATCTTAAGGTACGAAGCAAACTGGAATAGAGCCAAAGCCCTCCACTCCTCTTGTAAAGGTTGGATTTATGATCTTTAGTGGCAAGTCTTGTTGTACATCTTGATTTTTCATCTTACCTCAGGCACACCCTCAGGACACTTTCAGCATTCCCCTACCTCATGCTTCGTCATCAGCTCATTTTTGACTTGTGAGAATACCATTTCTCATGATTTCTTGAGTGCTGCAGGAGACAGCCGTTCTTTAAATGTTTCCCCTCCGAGTGCCAGTCTGAGGCAATGGTGTCCAGCTTGTGAAATAGCACTTGCATTCAGAGGACAAGCTTTAGTCAAAGTAGGGATGCCAATACTTTACAGTGCCCCACGTAGTGTAGATCCAAGCTCTCCAGCCAGAATTCCCTCTAGCTGGTGCTGCAGGCATCCTCCTTACCTCAGTAAGCCGTGTTATTGCGCAGCAGCCTTAGCTAGCCCAAATAAAACTGAAAAGAAGGGAGCTCGAAGATGGAAATGCTAGCTTGCTGTCTAGTTCCGGCACCCAGAAAGAAAGCTGTTGTTAAGTCAAATATTCAGTGTTTTAGGGAGGCAATGAGGAATTAATTATACAAGAAGATACTTGAGTTTAGCACTTAACTGGATTACAGATGCGGGCCGCGTGGGGCTTTGTTGTCTCCTTGCAGGCACTCCTTCGGCAGCAGGCTACCTTCTGCTCTAGTCCAGAACTTCACACCTACCCCAGGCATGTCAGCCAAGCTCTCTCCTTATTTGCCAGTACTCGCTCGCTCTCTGCCCTAGGCACCCCAAACCTTTCCTTCACCATTTCCCTTATCCTCACCCAGAGCTGAACCGGCTCTTGAATCAAATGTTCACACCTGTCTGCTCTTCTGCTGAATTTTGCTGTTTTCAGCTGCCTCGTTCCTTTCTAGCTCTTACTGTTCCTTGCGGTGTATGCTGTCATTCCAGTTACATGCCTCTGCTCTACATGCTGGTCCATCCACCAGCTGCCTGAAAACCTGAAGTCTCCATCCATTTTCATCTACTGCCACTAATACCAGAAAGCAGTTGCTGCACACACCTGTGTCCTGTTCTGATCTTACCAGCCTCACTAAAACGTGCCTCTCTCCAGTCACCTTTAGCGACTCACCCTTTGACAAGCTTCACTTCCTACAAAATAAATCCCTAGATGAAGGCTTCTGGCAACTTGGGTGCGCTGCCATCCTTAAACATCGCAGGATGGGCTGATGGTGAACTGGCCAATGTAAAAGAACCCAACAGAATTAGATACGTGGAGGAGCCCCAAGAAATCACCCATTTAAACAGCAGTTGACTATAAGCCGTAGGCTTCTGGAAGCTCACATTTTAATGAATGCTAGCAAAATAGGCAATCCTGAACATGTGTGCCCATACATTGATTCCAGATGGTTTTACTGTATTTAACCTTGTCTTACTCGCAGTCAAAAAGCTGAATAGCTGTGATCTGGAAGGGCTGGGCATCTGAGGAACCACGACAGACCACAGAGAGCGTTTCAGACAGAGACTGTCACATCAGTTCAGCACGAACAGTTGTAGCAACCTTAGAAAGATAAGGTTTAAAAAGAAATGCCAGCATTGGTTTAATTCGAGTGAAACCAGATGACGGCACTTCTCCTGTCTGGACCCATTTTTCCAAGCACAACGCCTATGAATTCACATTCTCCATTTCCATTTCACAATCAGATACAAACGGGGACTTTCTTGTGACGGTTGTGAAAGTTTTATTATAGAGTCTTATCAATAAATTACTTCTCTGAAAATCAGTTTTTCAGAACTAAAATCTAATCTGGAGGGTTCAATAAGTAACAAGATGAAGTCAGCCATGCAAACAAAATATTACTAAGTTACTTTAATAAAATTTTATCTCAACAACCTCAGGAAGAAGAGCGTGTCCTGGAGACTTAGACAGTTAATCTTGGATTTTTATTAATATTTTGGATTCTTTTTGTTATGCCCTAGCCTCTGGTACACAGCTGTCTTCATTTTGATGCTAGAATGGGATAGATCTTTGGGTGCCTTTATGCCTGTGATTCTTGTCTTATTTTATAGTGCTGTAATAAAAATAGCACCATCAGCGTTCAGTGCTCGCCACAGTACACTCAAGCAACTGGTCATCGCACTGAAACAGAACTTCTGGAGAAACCGAGTTTATTCCTAGACAGCTACTGCTCACAAAAGGTCTAGCACCCAAGTCTTTCAGTATGTGCCATTCATTTTCTGCTCAGCACCTCTTATGATGTTTATTAAAGTAACTTTACTGGGTTATGTTGCACACAATAGGATATTCAGAATTCCATCTTGACCTTCACAGCAGTATTTAATACTGCCTGGAAGATAACAACAAACATTTTCTTTGTATATACAATCAGGATTCTGAGCTTGCAGATACTTGCTGACAAATCCTTACCTGTTTCAGTTTAGTACAAGAAAACCTAAGAACACCGAGAAATTTGAAAATAAGCATTACCATATTTTTAATGTACTTTGGATGGTTTAGCTCAACTTATTAATTACTCTTCATTTCCAGGGCTTAATTACACACAATTTTTACAAAAGCAACATCATGTCTTAACATTAATCAAAGATAACATTTAAGATTTTTATTTATTGTGCAAAACTTAAGCAATTAAGTCTTATTAGTACAATAAGCTGAAAAAGCAAGGGATATTTAAAACAATATTCATATTCAGTGTGCAGTTTTTATCCCTACTTCCATCTTTTGATGTGGAATCTAGAATTCCCATCAGTAAGTGCAGTCTGAAAATACCAATAGTTTGTTTCACCTTTTGTAATTTGGAGGAGACTCAGAATATATTTTTGCATTAGGTTTTTACGCACAATTAAGACAGCTGTTTAAGTTGATAAATACAAATTAAGACACTGAAAAGGGTGAAAAAATACAAACTGAAGGCATCCACCCAAATGGTGGTATGACGATAATTTATAGCTTACATTAAAAAATATAATTGATATTCTGATTTTCCATTTTGAACTCAAGATTTTAGCAAATAACCCAAAATTTTGTTTAAAAATTCTGGCATCTGCTAACTGAAGAAGTAATTTAATACAATACTTAATTTTAATTAAAAACTTTAGCTTATTAGATATTAAGTGCTACCAGTCAAGGCAGTCACAAAAGACTGTTTGATGTTTACATAGCATGATATAGACAAGTATCTCCTTCAGAAACAGAGAGATTATGTTTGGCTAGGAACATAATCAGAGCATTTCCTGAATATTTTAGGTGTCTTTGCCTTCCACATCATAAATACGTGCAACAATTCCTTAACTTGAGAAAAAAATGCACAGAATTCCACTCAAGATTTAAGATGGTGCTATTATTAATTCAAATTCTCTATGTATAAAAGTATCAAGAACTCTTCAGTAGTCTAATATTCAAAAGCAGATCAATAGTTTTATGTAAACTTGTTAAAAAACAAACCACCACATAATTTGGCTTTAAAGTGACAAAGTATTTTGCTTAATATAATTTACTAAGCGTGTGAAGAACTAACGTCAAACTACAATTTCAAAAAGATGCAGAGACTGGATTATCTCTGATATTTAAATACTCAATTAAAATACATAATTATATAAAGAATCTCCCAAACATGTAATTATAATTTGTTACAGTGGTATTGTTCATTCCAGTAATAATCTATCCTATAAGGAGGCTGCATGTTAACTAAAATACACTAACCTGTTGTAGCCCTAATTAGAGAACATCAATATTCTCCCTCTGCCTCTCCTCTGCCCCAAATTTACTAAAAAGTAGACTAGGTTTTCTACCTAAAGAAAAAGGAGTTATGCTCACTATCCAGATGATCATTCCTTAGCCCTCATTGAAATCTTGTGAACTTATCTACAATTGTTAGTTTTAGGCTAGTAACAAATCTTGCAGTAAAGTGTTAAAAATAGATTGAGTAACTAACAAGCCATCTTCTGTATTTTAAATCACTGAAATCTACATATCAAAATACTTACAGAAGCATGAGTGCTGGTGACATCATTGACTCTTAGAAACTGAGCCTTCCGTAAAAGTTGCACAGATGGAGAAAGATGCTTTGAGATAAATGGAAATAAAATCCAACTGAAGAAAGATTTCCTAATTTTGAGCCCAATTCCTTACAAACTAACACATATATTTCAGTGACAGACACTGCTCATTATTTGGCCCTGTCCCTCTCCCAAAATCAGCTTCATAAGC